>JAOEHX010057904.1:0-10833 GCA_025448015.1 Bolborhynchus lineola
CCAACCCCCCTGCCATGGGCAGGGACACCTCCCACTAAACCATGCCACCCAAGGCTCTGTCCAACCCAGCCTTGAACGCTGCCAGGGATGGAGCATTCAGAACTTCCCTGGGCAACCCATTCCAGTGTCTCACCACCCTTACACTAAAGAATTTCTTCCTCATTTCCAATCTATATTATTGACTGGTTTTTATGAAATACAGAAATATAAACTCTGGCTTTGTCATTTTTTCTATTCCCATATATTGCTTGAAAGATCAGGCTAATACTTACACAAATGATTCATTAGTGAATTTCACAAGTGGATGAAAACACTCAGAGCAAATAAAGGAATTTATTTGAAAAGAAAGTAACGGGAGGAGGTAGAGAAGCAGAGAGAGAGACAGAGCAGGACAATTTTTAAGATAAACAATCCAGTGACTTTTTGTATTACTTCTGTAGAATAAAAATTAATTTTAAATATTTAAAAAAAAAAAAAAAAAAAAAAAAAAGAGAGATGGGCTGTATCCAAGCATCAGGAAGGCTAAAATGTGCCTCATATTTGACTATTAGTTCTCTAGCAGAAGAGAAAAAGAATGAACATCCATGAGAGAACAATAGAAAAGTAAGTCAAGAGAAAATGTTTAAACCCCCTCAAAAACCTTTCAGAGAACATCACAGTCTAGTCATAGTGTTGAACCAACACCAGCATTTTGAGAGACTTATGTACAAACGAGGATCAATAAACAGTACTCTTTGGCAGCACACAGAATTGAGACAGGTTAAAAGCAGCCTGATGACAAAATGGAGTTGACTTGGAAGGTTTGGTGGGTTTCCCAGCCAATTTCTTCAAGACCTTTATTTCTAATTAATCTGAAAAGTCAAGCCTAAGTGAACTTCAGAATTCAACATGTTGATTCTACCTCAAATGCATAGGTTGAAAAAAACCCTAAACACTAGCCTACTTTGAGTTGTAATCTCATCAGGTGGTACACCCCACACTGTATCCACATTTTTTACTGAAATTGTTAGAAATACTGTTTTTCATTCAGGTGCAATGTCATAAATCTCCATTTTAACAAGAAGAAAAGAAGTTTATTTTCATCCTTAATTAAATATATCCTTGGTATAGCTTGTCTCAAAAATGTTTGTGTTTCCCAAAATTTTATTAAGGAATACTTCCCCCATCTGCAATTCTTTATAAAGTGGAAGAGAGGAAATAAAATATTGCTTGACCTGTGACCACCTCTGGCACAAAAATCCTGGTGCCTGAAGGCATGCTTTTCACTGTTCTCTCATTTAGGAGCAGATATGATGTAGCCTTACTTCTAACGCAGACTCAGGACTCTATTCATAAACAAAGTCTGCAATCAAGATACATTCATTTCATAGTTTTCATGCAAAAATGTTAAATTGAATGGCATACCTACTCTTCAGTCTTAAAAAGTAAATAAATAAACACAAAGTTTGTTGTTGGAGGGAATTCCTTCAGTTTTTGGGTGATACAGCAGTTGCAGTGATATCTAGAAATAACATTATCTGTGCCATGAAGCTGGCTTCTCTGTTTTTCCCTCTGAAAAGAAATTAGATACTGCTCTCTAGGACAATGGGTTGAGTACACCTCCTCTCTTGGCTTCCTCTTCTTGTTTTCTCCAGCTGTGTATCATGAACATTTTACATAATTGGTCATACTCCTTCCATTCATTGAAGAGAACATATATATCTACTTACTCTCAACTCAAATCCTGATTAAGAAAGGCATCAAGAAGAAGGCTCGCTTAGTATTAATTAGCAGTCGTTTATATGTATTAAAATGTTTAGTCTATCACACATACACCCAAAAGGAACTTTGTTCTCTGAGTTGCTTGCACCTTGCCTTTCTCCCTAACATCCCCTCCTTGTTCATTCCACTGTCCATGCCAAACCTGAAGAGATGTATTTGCATATGATTTTAAAAGGAAGGCAGTGATAGGAGAAGGGAATCAATTTACTTCAGTGTCAGACAAGGAGATAAACTTTGTTTACATTCCTGTTCCCTGGAAAGATTATGAGATTACTTAGATTATGTCTGGACAGTGCTTTGAACATTTAGAAGAGCCATATAATGCTAAGGATTATTATGAATAGTCTCCCCTTTCTTTTTAATCCTCCAACTTCCAAATACATACAGGCAGCCAAAATACAGAGTTGAGTATGTCAGCAGTGCTGGTATAAATCCCTGGCATCACACATCTGTATGTTCTTTCATGTGAAATTAAACCTCCTCTTTGAGCATTAGTCGAAACAAAAGATGGGCACCAGGACAGTCAAAGGAAAAACAGAAAATGAGAAGAGAGGTGATTGGAACAGATTGGACTGAGTTAACCTGTCTGCTCAGCAATAAGAAAATGGCAGATGAAGAAAAATATTTTCTGCTCAGCCACATTTCTCTGTTAGCCACAAAATATCCCATGAAGCTTACCAGCAGGCCCTGACCAATTGCATGCCAAGTTTGATGCTCATCATTCATTGCATGAAGTTTCTATAGGATGACTTCCACTGAAAAACCAAGCATTAAAATATTCTGTGGCTTGCCCTTGTGTAGCTCTCCCACAGTAACCTCAGAGAAATAATATTTTTTCTGAATTTCCTATACTCAAAACCAGATAAAATACTTTTTATATACTGAGTTTTGCAATATTTAAGTCAGCATTGATGGTAAAGCAGCTTGAAATTTCAAACTAAAAAGTCTTAGAGAAATATTACCAATATTAAAGTAAAATACTCAATTTATCATTGGTTTTAATGAAATATTGTTCTGAATTCTACATCCATTAACATGTGAACTGCTTTGACTAGAGTGTAGTGCTGTTTCCAGTTACAACTAGCTGGTTTATAAATTATGTAGGCTAGAGTTATGGTAACACTTTCACTTGTCTTAACAATCCACCCATTTTGCAAAGTCAATAAAGTACTGATAGTCCTCAATTATAGTCTAGTTCTAGGATTGAAATGGACCTCCCTGTTTATCCAATTTTGCCACAAACAGTATTTCTATAGAATTATCATATAGTCCCTTTCTTACTCCCTCACTCTGCCTACTAGGAAATCTTCTAAGAACTTCATTACTCTGTTTAGAAACCTCCATCCAAATTCCAGCTTATGCTGGGACAACTCATATCCTTTTATTCTTATGTCAACATCTGCCTTCAGCTTTATAGCTTTTCCCCCACTGGTATGTACCCTGCCCCAGCTCTATCCGTAGAGCGTGATCCCATGTACTCCCTGTAAGTCCCTGGGAAATCACCAAAGGGTTGCTCAGCTTGTTCGAACAGAAAGAACCACAAAATAAACCTAGCAGCTCTAGAGACCAATACAGACTTAAGCAGGAAAAACACAGTAACTAAGTTTTGCTGCATGGGTACCTGGGACCCGCTGGTGCCATAGTCAGCAAAAGACATTTCACTGAGCAGGGTTTGTCTGGCCCTGGTCTGTCTCATTATTGTTGAATCTGTTGAACCCCTAAAATACATTTCTCCCCTTTCTGCCAGAGTTATGACGGGCATAAAGAAGCCTCTTCCTGTTGCAGCTGCCTGTGCCTGGGAAGCAGAATCTGCAAGGCAGACAATGCTGCTGGCACTCCAGCAGACCTTTACCAGAATTGTTATGGATTGCTGTCTGCAACAGGAATTATGTCCTCAGAATAGTATGACATGTCCTAGCTGCATCTTGGTAACCTTTTGGCATCCTCTTGTGTTCAAAAGTGGAAAAAAGATGAACATAGGATGAATAGCTATGTAATTTTGCGCTGAGGGGCTAGGGGGTAGGTAATTTCTCACATGTTTGGAGAAAATAATCCAAGGGGAATTAAAAAAAAAATCACAGCCTTTTTCTCTTCATAAAATCCACAATAAAAACAGACCTTATTAAGCAGAAATGAACCTACCAGAACTTACAAATAACTTGCATTCTTCCACTGGATCCCAGCCAGTTACCCTTGGAAAAAAATCCTGTTTACTTTGTAGTGAATGTGAGAGACACACAGTCTGCCAGAAGCTGTTACGACAGTAAAAACACAGCCAGAGGCTGTCACAAATGGGCAAATCACAGAGAAAGTTAATTTGTTAACTTCAAGGACAAAGATTAAAATAATATCTATTTGGTAAAAAGTCATTTGCTTTATCACATAGGAGACTTGAGTTTACATGAAAGCTATTCTAGTTCAAAGGCAAATTTCAAATAGTTCTTCAATAGTTAGCTTGTTTTAAAAATTTTATTAGATTTACAAAGACAACTTCTTTCCTCCTTGTTCTCAGTTTGGTTGAGATTAATATTTTGTCCTACAACTGCATCTTTCTTCCACAAAGCCTCAGCCAGGATGGTTGCATTAGGACTTCAGATGACAATGTCCTTGCTTAAGGCACTTCCTAAAAACCTGGGGAATGATTAGACATTCTTGCTCTTCTGGCTCTTTAGCAATTTGATTCTGGGTAAGTCCTACATAAATTATGTCCTAAACTGTAATTTTTAGAAATCCCAGAAAAAATACTACCAGTAACCACAAGCCTGAATTCTGGGGCCTGATTAAGATGACAAACTCATTTGAGAGCAGAAAGGAGGTAATATGTAGCCTTACGGCTCATGCATTTTTGTACTCTAAGTTTATATTTATTTTTTTCTGAAGTCCAACAAAGGTGAATGCAGTTTTTAATCATTTTCTATAGTTTTGTTTAGAGTATTTGTATTCCTCCTTTCTTGGTGAAGTTTAATGAAAACCATAAGTTGAACATAAATGCACTTTCTCATGTTCATTTATATTCTTAATTAATCTTTTCATTTATCTTTCATAAGCAACTTTCATCTTCTCCCACTAACTAAAGGCTCACAGTCTACAGATGTCTGCTGTCTCAAAGCAGTCACATGCACCCCAGCTGTCATAACTTCTTCCTGTCTCTGATTTATTTTTCTATTGTCTATCTCATTCCTTCATTCCTTTAAATCACATTTTATAGTCTTTGTTGTTTTGCTTTATACTTAAGACCAAGAACATGTTTAAGTCTTTTCCTGAACCTGAATCCAAGAGCGGTGACCTAATAACCTTGTAATGATAGTAAAAACAGGAGACAACATCACCTCAAAGAGACACTTAAGCATATCTGGCCTTGTCAGAAACAGGAAATACCAGAAGCCTTACGTAAAAGATTTCTAACCTAAATTTGCAGACCCAAGACATTGAAACAGCTTGAATATTGTTCAGATAAACATCCAGACTTTGTGGTGATTATCCAGACTCTGAGTATATGGAAGTTTCGAGGTTCACTCATCAGTATTATCTTGAATGCATCCCAAAACCAGCTTGCACCTTGAAGGAGTCCTAAATCTCACCAATATTAATTGATCAAAATAAAGAAGGCTTTGGATTTAAGTGATCTTTCTCCATCTGTTTCATAACATTTTAACTTTGAAATCTGTTCAGCATAGTGCATCAAAGAAAGCTTTCAGGCTGCTATGGGCAGATCCCTGTTGTTTTTGGTAAAATTACTCAAAATTATCAAAAGGGAAGGTATTTTCAGATCTGGTTAGCAAACATAACTTGATGAAGGTTCTCTGCAGCCAGCCTGGGAATTCAGGGGAGAATGGAAGTTGGAGGTATGTATAAATGCACTAATTGTGTTCTGTAATAAGAGGGTGAAGGAAAATGCACTGTCTCCAACTTCTTACTAAAAAAACCCCCAGACTAGCCTGAATTTCCCTTCTGTCTCAACAACCAGTTCACAAAGACTGTTTTTTATCTTTAGAGCACAAAAACTTAGACACACAGAAACTCAAATCTACTTCAAGTTAACTGTATTAGCAAGGGATTCACACATTTTCTCTGAGAACCTGCTCTTTTCTTTCAGCTTGCCAGTAATAGCGCTCATAAACGTTATGTTCCACCACCAAACCATAGATATACCAACTGATCTATTTATTCCCACATATTTCATGGGCTTCAGATAAGGCTTTTTACATTTTCTAGGCACTGTTTACAGGCCCAAACTGTCAAACCTGAATGAAAATTAAGCTTAACTCTGGAGCACCTCTTGCCTGCTAATGCTTTAAATGAGCTAAAAGCAATCAGCAGCACTGCCTCATCAAAACCTTGAGAACTGTGTGTCTGACCAAATCTTTGTCTGTTTTTCTTTAGTTACAGTAATTGGTCTCCTAGGGAATATTGACTCTACCTTCACACCCTACTTGCCTTTCCTTGCAGGCATGACAGCACTGCTACTAAATCATGGACTTGGTGGTTGCAAAAAGGTACTCTCCTCCTGCTGTGATTTCTTTCCCACACTGGAATCTCCTAATGTCATTCAAAACATGCGAACTGTACATCACGACACATTACCTCTCATATCTCACAGGTCAGTGACAACCCTTATATTACCCTAATTACAGTTATGCCACTTTCTTATATCTCTTTAGAAAGAAATAGCATTTATAATTTTCCAAAAGTAGGATTTTATACACCATCCCTGGTGGATTTAGTATTTTCTCAAAGATGCTTGAGGAAAACAGCACACACTATTTATAGAAAAACTCTTACAGGATTTTAGCAGGCTTTCACGCAAAGCCATTGTTTTGCTTTCTTATTTGTTGTCCCTATGGAACTATAACACCCTACTCTAAATTGTTCATTCACGTCTATTCATATGGCTCAATGAATTTCAAGACACTGCAGGCTGGCTGCTAGTGCCAAAATGCTGTAAGGACCTTTACTGCCATTTGAAATAGATTTACTTCAAAGGAAAGAATTAATGAAGATTATGGAAATGATCTTCAACCTCTGTATTTCCACTGACCAGTTTTCCCCCCAGATAACACATAATGATTTATTAAATTACATGTTAGCTTTATAATAGAAATTTGTAATGCAATGCTGTGGGACATAAAATCTTCCAGATGTATGTACTGCTTCTAACACAAAAACTCTTTGAAGTGCCAAATACCCTTGGCACTTAGTCCTACTGTCCCGCACCAGTGTAGCACCATGTGAGGTAATATAAGTTCCCCCAGTCTTTCTGCATGCCCAGTAAGTGTATACCAACTCCAACACAAAGAAAACTGCTAGCATTACATCTGTGCTAACTGAAGAAAACATTTGCTTGCACAGACTTCCATAACTTCTGAACACTCGCTGAGCTGCAGATCCGCCGTAAATCCACTATGTTAGTAGCTTTGCATGAACATGGACATTGTAGGAAACAAATACAGAAAACAAGAAGTGCACTATGACAATGCATCTAAACACATGAAAAAGACAATCTATCAGATCAGCAATTATAATATCAGTAATATGCAAACTTATAATCTTATTTCACTTTTTAAGAGTATCTTGAAGCTTTGTGCCGCATTATCTATATTGATATTACCTACTCTACCTATCCATATTGACCCCACCTTGACCTATATTACCAAACCTTTTATTTAAAGACATGAAGTATGCATTATATCCCAATTGCTTAAAGAGTCTTGTCACACTTGAGAGTAGGAAAAAAGTCAACTTCTGAGGCTAATGGAGACTCCATGTTTGGAAATGTTAAGAACTCTACTGAACCTTATCCAAGCTCACCTTGTTTTGACCAGATGACCTACAGAGATCCTTCCAATTTGAAATTTTCATAGGATCATTCAAGTTGGAAGGGACCTTGGGATGTCCAAGCTCCTATTCAAAGCAGGGTCAGCTCTGAGGTCAGACCAGACTGTTTAGGGCTTTGAAAATGTCAAGGATGGAGGCTGCACAACATCCAAGGTTTGATTATTCTCATGGTGGAAAAGTTATTCCTTATTTCCAGTCTGCATCTCTCATGTTTAAGTTATGCTCCTCCCACCCTGCGCTTCAGTGAAGAACTCCGGTTTCTCAGTAACCGTGTCATAGGTACTGAAGACTGCTGTGGCATCCTCCCAAAGCTATCTCATCCCCAGACTGAGCAACCTCTATTTCCTCATCTCCTCACATGGCAAGTTCTCCAGTCCTGAGCATCTTGGTGGTGTTCTTCCACTGAACTCACTTCACCTTACAGTCTTTCCTGTACTAGAAATCCCAGACACAGTATCTGGATGTGACACACTGAGTGCTGAGAAGAGAGGGCACAATCCCCACCTTTATCTGCTGACCATGCCCCTGTTCATGATGCTGCCCTCAATGCTGTCAGGCCACTATGGGCTCCCTCTGTTTGATGCCCCTAGGCTCCTGCACCTTTCCTGTAGAGCTGCCCAGCCAGGCAGACTCAGTCTGGACTGCTGCCAAAGAGTGCTTTCCCAGGGGCAGGGCTTTGCTCTGAACTGAATTCCATAAGCTTTTCAGCTCATCCTTCCATGCTGTCTAGCTTGCTCTGACTGGAAGCCCCGCTCTCAGGCTGTCACCTAGTATCCCTAGTTTGATGCCATTTGATGAGACCTGCTTTCCATAGCTTCCTGCAGGACATTGAAAAAGTTCTGTCTGGGACAGATCTAATAGCGCATATCTGTGGTACTCCACTTTCTATCAGCCTTTGTAAAAAGAACCATCTATTCACTATATCTGTGTGATTCTGATCATCTAACTACTCTTTCAGATGGATGGACAACCAGTTGGATAGACTGTAACTCCTATTCTGTGTTTCAATGAACAATTTACTTTTTCATGTAACATAAAAAAATTTCATTTCCTTTTTCAGCATATTCTGGAGGATGCCTGGTGAAGAACATTGGAATTATTCAGATGTGCAAATGTCCTCAGTATGCCCATTCAGTGAAGTAAAAATTTCCATTACTGATTTCAGTAGAAAAATCTCAGTACTGGTTTGGCAGTATTTAATACAGTTGATGCAGCTGATTTTACACTGTGGTGATAAGGAAGAGTTCAAGATAGTATGATGGAAAATCATTTGCTTGAGAAAATGATACATACCTAGCCTTTTTTTTTTTTTTTTTTTTTTTTAGGGCGGGGTGCTTTATTTGGTGAATCAATTGGGGTTTTTTTATAAGATCAGCTGTAAATAAAGCAAGAGGTACTAGAAAAATTGGTGAAACGTTAAAGAAAAAGGGAATGTCTGTGTCACGACTGCCATATACCCACATAATTTGGTTTATAACCAGTCTCTCAGATACACTAAGTTGTGAAGGAAAAGAGTAGAAAATGTTTCATCAGCCCCTGTTTCCCCCAAGACATGTTTATTTTCATCAGAATATCAAACTTGAAAAAAGAGATTGTTTGACTTACCCAGTCAGGTAGCAGACTGTGGAGATGTACCATGGAAAGGGAAATCCCTCTTCTCTTTACTTACTTACTGATATATTTGATTGGGCAAACACCATAGGTCTTATTCCAATACATTTGATATAATACCATAACACATACAGATAACATTGTAGAGAAGCACCTCTCTTCCAACTGAGCAGAATGGGGGTGCTGTTCATGTTCATGGCACACTGTTTGAAAGGCTACTTACCATCCCTAAATAAATAAACATTTCATATATATATCTAAAGTCAGGTACAAGTCACCTCATATTTAAAACAAAAGTTTTCTTAGTAAATGAGGTTAGAGATTTTGCTGGGGTGATGCTTTCACTGCAATTTGTTTAAAGGTAGATGTATTTGCATTTAAAAACAACTCATGAAATCTTATTTTTACCAGGATATGTATGCAGCACCTTACTGTTTCCTATTCTTATTGATATGAACAGTTACAAATACACTCTCGCTGCCAGAGGAAAAAGAAATTTGGTGGAGTATCTTAATAGACTCCTGTACAGCCACGGAACACATCTGCTTATTTGCATAACTATCATAAGGCAAAGATTTCATCTATTGCAGAGACAGCTACATTGTATAGAACTTCATGAAAATGCTCTATGCCAGCCAGGGGAACTCAGAGCTTGACAATGTCCCATAGTTGTGTGATCACAAACTTGATACACAAACCTTGATTCTCAGGTACAAAGCGATCAGAGAGACTCAAACAAAACTCCTACCCCCACAAATAAGCTTCTCTGTGTTTTGCTGGAAGTAGTATTAGAGAGTATGGAAAAAAATGTATTTCTGAACATTTTGCACTTGCAAATCCAGCCCAGCAGAAGAGCCGACTTTGGATTTCAAGTAGTAGAGCTCCTGCGCAATGCACATGTCTACATTCCTCCAGGTCTTGGAGTCATACTACCAGATTTGCTGTTGTCCCTGCTGGGTGTTCTTTGTGCTTTGGGCCCTTTGTCCAGCCTTTGCTAACAGCCTTATTTCCACTCCAGAAGAATAGTAAGAATTGGATTTTGGTATTCAAAGGCTGAATGTTTCTACCATAAGATGTGGAGAGGGAGGTGGTATGGAAAAACAGACAGAAAGACTTAAGAGTTGGACTACTGATCCTGATACCAGGAATAGATACAAAAGTGGAGGAAGATCCTGCCCTGCACACCCCACTCCCTTCATTCCAGTGCAGCAGCCTTTCTGTAGACAAGGCCGTAGCACTCGTGCTGCTTATAGTCAGCTACTGGCCTAAATGATGAAATTCTTCTCCAGTGTTGGTTGATGAGAAAATGAACGTGAGCCGGCAGTGTGCGCTTGCAGCCGAGAAAGCCAACCGTATCCTGGGCTGCATCAAAAGGATTGTGACCAGCAGGTCGAGGAAGGTGATCCTGTTCCTCTACTCTGCTCTCATGAGACCTCACTTAGAATATTGTGTGCAGTTCTGGTGTTCTCAACATAAAAAGGATGTGGAACTCTTGGAACAAGTCCAGAGGAGGGCCATGAGGATGATCAGGGGACTGGAGCACCTCTCATATGAAGATAGGCTGAGAAAGTTGGGGCTGCTCAGCCTGGAGAAGAGAAGGCTGCATGGAGACCTCATAGCAGCCTT
>JAOEHX010057913.1:0-20431 GCA_025448015.1 Bolborhynchus lineola
CACACACACTTTGGAGTGGGGGGGAAGAAGGAGGGGGAAGTGAGTGAACAAACTGCTTGTTTTACGGCTGAAACCACAATGGTTCTTTTAGGAGGGGGAAGTGAATGAACAAACTGCATGGCTGATTTACAGCTTAAACCACGACAGTAGTGTGATGTAACTCCAGCATGGGATCTGCAAACAAAACACAAGCTCTTGCATCACCTGGGTTTCACTGTTTTTCCTTCCTAAAATGACTTCTAACAATAAATGACCCTCCTTAACCAACTCTGATTCAGAATAAACTCTATTGGAAATTAGTTTTTTTTTCCTAGAAGTAACTTGTAATTGAAAAATGTGACATACTTGTCAGGTAATACATCATTAGATTATATCCAATTTAAATATTTTCATGCTGTGGAGGAATCTGCCTATATGTGTTCCCAGTGCATTACTACTTTCAGTTGCCCTTTTTGTTACAGAGCAAAATTAAAGATTTTGTATACTTAAGTTATGGTAAGCCACATTATAATTTGGGTTAGAACTACATAAAAAATAACTCAAAGTAAGACAAAAAACATTGATATTGTGCATCAGGCATTAATTTAAAAAATAGGCTCAGTATCTCTTGTGTGCTTATGTCTTACTAAAAAAATCTAAACCAAACAACTGTAGTTTTCAGAGGGGTTTAGTTAGAAGGTATTTAGGTTTGATTTATATTTGCATTTTTTGTAATTGCAGTTACATATACACACATGACATCCATGCAGTCTAGAATAGTCTTTCTTATAAATGTGAGGTCTCTCCCTTATGTGAACATGTACGTATCTATCCCTGGTCTGACTCAGAAAATTTTAAGGGAAATTTTCTGCACTTCCATTCTCTTCCAGCAGTCAGTGATGTGAGGAATCTGGCAGTTCCCTAGCTATACATCTTACAGTATCTATGACTAAGCTAGTTCTGTTAAATATTGAGTCTCTCATAAACAAATCATCAGTCTGAAGAGGTTATATGAAGTAGTTTTATTAAACTGAAGAGCAAAAAATGTGGAATATTCATTACACTGCAGGTTAAATAGATATTACAGCCAAGTCATAAACATTTGGGTGAAGTCATATTTTTAAAAGACAGCTTTATTTTTTTTGTCTTTTCTTTATAAAGAGGTGGTATATAGATTTACCAGTTGCCACAACATGTGTTACAACTGTATTTTATAATAAATGAACAACCAGTTGACAATCCTACAATAAAATATTTTATGCTCCTTTTCAAATGCAAGTATTGCAACATAGAATACTTTTCTTAGGATAACCTACCTGTGGAACTCCAAATTCATTTGCTGTTACTTTACTGTTACTGTGAAGTTACTTTAACAATATATCTTTAATATACATTCCTACTATCTGTGCATCTGCAGATTCTTTTAGCCAGCATTTAAAGAACAATATTTAAAGAAAGTTATAGTTGTATGAAATCAATTCCTACCTTTAATGAAAAAAGATTGATTTTGAGATTACTATTTGAGTGTATTATTTAATCTACATAGAAAAAGAACAGATTATCATTTTGCTAATCTAGAAAATATTTTGTCAGTCATGAGACTTCACAGAGGAGCTCTGACTATTTATTAACTGGGAGATTTCACTAGTTGCTTCCCTTATACAACAGCTCAAAACTTCCTGTTAGTGTCTGCTTTGAAGTTCCCTTCAGAGCAGATGTACTGCTACACAAACACACCTAAAACCTCAGGATAGTTGTGGACATAAAGGACTGCATTAATCTTGACTGATTTCTCATGCCTACAGCACTTATCTGCAGCTAATTTTATCACTCCAAACTTGGTAATCAAGGATAGGAACAGATGTTTGTAAAGCATAATTTTTCTCACTGTAAAGATAAAATAGGCCAAATTTGTTGAGATTAATTTTATTTACCCAAAAAGGTGCTATGACTTAGAAGGCAGATAACAGAATATATAAAGACAGGGTAAAGGAGGATAGTTTATTAAAGACCATAGGACAAATGCCAAAAGCCCACCCAGCTTCTCACTCATTATGACCCTTTCCTTAGGAGGATGAGCTGTGCAGAAAATAGGAAGAACAGGAAAGGGAAAGCTTGTGGGTTGAGATAAAAGCATGGAGATAGCTCACTAATTACTTTTGTTGACCAAAGAGACTCAACTTGGGGAAAATTAATTTATTGCCAATTAAAATAGATTTGGATAGTGACAATAAAAAGCCAAACATAAATCTCATACCTGTTCTCCCTTTCCCAGGCTCCAGTTCATTCCTTCACTTCAGATGCCGCTGGAAAGGGAATGAGGAATGGAGGTTGTGGTCAGCCCCTAACAGCTCCTCTCTGCTGCTTTTTCCCTCTCACATGTTTTCCCTCCTCCAACGTGGGCTCTCCTTAGGCCACAGCTCCTTCAGGAGACATTCACCTACTCTGGTATGGGGTCCTCCATCGGTGGCAGTGCAGATATTTGCTCAACCAAACAGCTCCCCTTAAATGCCCCTAACAGGGGGCACAGTTTTATGTTCCTTGCTTCCAGTGAGATCTTCAATATGTTTGTCATGCACCATTTTGAAAATAAAATATATAATGCACTAACAATGGTGATGAAAATGGTTAAGGGATGTTTTTCTCTTAAGCCACTATTTTGAGGCTTTTATAAATAGAAAATTATGGCTTGCTTGGATGACCTTTCCTCAGGTATGTTTTCAATGCCAAGGTTATTTCTTTTCTTTGACTGAAGGAGGGGTTTGACAAAATTGAATGTTTCTGGTTTTGAACTATCTGAGCAGGGAAAAAATGTTAAGATTATTATTTACAGAGTACTGCAAAATCGCTTAATTCTATCTGAAATTTTGTCACTCACAGAAGAATAATTATAACAAAAAGCTATTTAAGGAAAAACTTTTCGCTTTAAAATGTCATAAGGGGCAAGGTGGAACAAGTCCCTCAGTTTTCCAGATAAACCAGATATGCGTCTAGTGACATTTAAATACATGTGTATGTATATGCTTGCAAATAAGTTCTTTATATTGCATACAAGTTTCTTGTCCATCATTCTATTGTATAACTTTGCAGCTACTCAATCTATATAGAAGGCAGAGCTAATAAGAAAAAAAAAATATGTACTTGAGGTTATTTAATTTTTCTTCTTATAATAACTTGTTCTTTGTTACCATATATAACTATACTATGCTTGAAGCATTCAGGCTGAAACTACCTGACCTATTCCCAGAGCATAATCTAGCTCATGTCCTAAATGAGGTAAGAATCCAGTGACAATTATGATCACATAATTATGTAGCATAACTTCCTATAAAGATTACTATAGCAAATTATTGAGATTACAGATTTTTAAAGCTATCTCTATTCTAGAATTTCCCAATTTCTGATTTTTCTACTTTTCAGTCATTTCATTCTTTCACTATGCTGTTACAATCTCTTGTGTTTAATCTGACTATACAATTAGGATTGCAAAATGACATAAATTTTATTTAGACTGCTTGTATCTTAATCCATCTTGAATTCTTCAAAGTTCTTTTTTCTCTTTAAAAATCCTTTTAAATTATGCATTTTTCCATCCTTGCCACAGTGACACATCTTTCTATCTGAAATTTACTTTCAACCAACAACTCCAGCGCTGAAATTCCACCCTTTTAAAGTCAATGCAAGATTTTCCATTGCCTTCAGTGACTACACCTGATTCATCTGTAATGAATGAAAATGAAAAATAAGCAACTCCATGAGACTTTTGTGAGCATTATCCCCTCCTGCTTATTATCATCTCTCTCCATGTCAAGTCATGTCTAGTTTACCAAGCTAAGACTAGCACAATTTTAGTATTAAGTATATGATGGATTCCAAGTTCCTTAGGAGCAGTGCTTAATTCTGCCAGTAAAATACCTTACCTATATGCTGTACATATGAAACAACTGTTCCATAATTGCCACACATTACTTACAAATATAAAACTCCACATTCAAATGCAAAACTTCATTGAGAGAAAAACAAGTTTTGGCTTTGGTTTTGATCACTCAGATTTTTCTACTGAAATGACTTTGATGAGTGAATTGCTTTTCTCAGAGTGAAGTATAACTTTCTGCAGTATGATTTGACTCAGAAATAGTGGAAAAAACAAAAGACTAAAAAAGAATCACATTAGTCTACCAAAGGGCCATATTCAGCAAACTAATCGCAAGCTGACAGTAAAAGAAACCAAGTGGGCAAACATATAAAGTCTGGTATGCTCAGAAGTACTTTGGTGAACCACAGGCACAGTAAAAGCACCTATGATAATTTATACACCAAAATTGTTATGGCCAAAGAAAATATCCTATGATGGGAGTACTTAACGCACTACTGTTGCAACAGAAAGTCAGAAAAAAATTTACAGCTGTAGCAATAGCTATGAAGCATGCAGTTAGGCTCCAGTTTTGAACTGTGTTAAAATACACTGCTTCTTGCTCAAGCAAACTTTCAGTAATTCTTTCTGGTACTCATCTGTTAAAGGTACTACTGCGCTGTTCAAAAAAGGAGATCACTTCTATGTCAATGACAGTAGCCAATTTGTAGCTATTTATTTACCTTTTTTTAAAATACAACAAATAATATGAAATATTGTGAAAGACGTTTGAAGTGTCTCATTTTCTACATGATCAGTGTGCTTTTAAATTCTCTCCAAGTTTTATTGTATCAAAATGTTTTGATAGCTGTAATTCAGTTAAGACTTGTCATAATAAACTGTTTAAAGGAAATAACCATAATAACAGGTTTAGGTGTTTCTTGAACTCAGCAGAATTTTCTGTAATTAACAGATGCCATGTGGTGGAGGTGTTTTGTTATTATGATCCTCACCTTATTTTCCTTGGCAAACTCATGTTTTGTTCTTTAGAAAGAGCTTGCAAGTTGAGTGAAACTCTCATTAAAGCCAACAAATCAACAATATTTAGTAAACACTGAATGGGTTCTTAAAAATCTATACTTAAAAATCTGTAAGAAACACATCTGGCGCTGACAAAGGGGTTCAACTGTTTTCCCTCCAGCTGAGCCTAAAAGTAGCCAAGAAATACAGGTTCTCTAGTTCCTATGAAGCCTTCTCATACTGCCAACCTGAACACTGCTAAAATGTGTAAATGCATAGGACCAGTAAAATGGTTTTGTTTTACTGAATTGACATTATTCAGGTCCTTTGAAGATGAAGTAAAGCCCAATTAATTTCAGTTCCACCCAAGCAAAATATATCAGTAAATGTATCACATAATCATTAGGATGTAAGTGTCATGACATTAAACAGCAGTTTTTCAGTTAGTATCTTTGGCCTCTAACTCAACTTTCAGAAAAGGAAGAAGGGTGGACCAAAATCATAGAATTTCAGAACTATGACCAATTTTTGGGTTACTTTAATAAAAATGTCTATTTTATTGTGACTACTTTAGACACCTTTTTTAAGCAGGATATTTGGGAACCACTCTATCTTTCTGTGTTTCATTAGACAAATGAACTTTAGATACAATGAATTAAATAGCTGATCCTCGGTTAGAGCTTTTTAAAATCTATATTATTACTGCTCTTAGATTTTGCTTTTCTGTGTCAATTTTAAAAGCTACTAAAATAATGTGAAACTTACCAAACGTCCTTCTTTCCCCTACTCCATTCCCTACCTCTCACTCCTTCTGACACACAGCCATGCCAGTTTTCCAATAATGAAGTTGGCCAGACATGGCAAGAAGGTCTCCAAAAGAAAAGAGGATCTTTTTACTTCAATTTTTCATGTAAGATCTATGTAACAGAAAACAGAAAAAGTAAGTGAAAAATCCTCCATCTTAGAATTTGATAGCTACAGTACTAAGAAAATATTTGTCAATTTTTACTGATACTCTAGAGTAATGGGATCCTCTACAGCCACATAAAAAGCAGACTAGAGAACTAACAAGTTAAGCTTTCAAAATTCTCTCATGCTGCTTCACTGTGTGATATTAACTGCAATATAAGATAATATAGGTGTTTTGGCAAAATAAATAAGAAAAGCATATTCTTTTAGAGTATATAATAAAAAATATACCAAATAACATTTTCAATGGAGATATTTAGGACTGACAAATGCATTTAGGATAAGGTTTCCAGCATTAAAAATGGGAGAAATTTCAGTGCAGAATATGAGATTTGCAAATCTTAGAAGATAAAGCTCAGCATTGTGGAACTTGTAATGGCATTTAAAATAAGTATCTGTTAAATGCTGCCAATCATCTTAGTTTCAAGATTTCTGTAATAGTATGTCTCTGAATTTATCTGGATTTTGTGGTGACTTTTTATCTTTCTTCTTAAGTGCTCCTGTGTCTACACACAAAATATCTTTATTTACACATTTCCCATGGAGCTGGGTCAGTGCTGCATGCTATGCGCCTTACTCACTCCTCTTGGTAATTGCAGTTTTAAAAATGTTTACTTTAGTGTGGGTGGTAGTGAAATCTATAGTTACTGGTTTCTTTTAAGCTGATATTCCCTTGCTTTATATATATGTGATAATATATATCATTTTATCTATATATAATATAGATAAGGATATATATTGAGGCTTTCCAATGGCATCTCTATATCTTACAGTTCAATTTAAGTTTTTTGGTTGAATTATGACAGTAACTTCACTCTACAAATAATAAAATTCTCACTGATTGCTTAATTCCTAATACAGCATAATACTGCTTTAATGGATCTGGATAACAGGATCATCCATTTGCAAATGCATATGAGCAGGAAATTATGCTGCTAGGGCAAAGTTATTTTTTTTGTCCCTAAAAACAGGGATAGGGCTTAGAAGAACTGTATACTGCTAGTTTCTATGGACTTTACAAGGAAATGGGGGTGTCATGTACATGTCTGTTACTGGAGACTAATTTAAGATGTACAATCACACACTTGGGTTAAGTAAGAACTATATTCCAGAAAATGCAACAAAATTAAAACTGAGGCACAAGCAAGTTTTAGAAACATCATAATGATATCAGACCAAATAAAGCAATAGACCCAAAAAGGTATGTTTTTGATCTTCATGCAACTGTGGTGAGTTGATCCCCTTTAGGACATGGCAATAGAAGAACATAATCTCATTATGATATATGTCACCTCTTTTTGTAAAATTAAAGTTTCACACTAATCTGGGTCTGGAACAGATTATTTTATTTTATCTACCAGGAGAATAAGTGTACTCTAGCAAGGCAAAAGGGTAAATTGTTTGTGATAAAATTAGAAGCCATTTATAAAATAGAACCATAAAAGTAAGAAAATGCAAATTAAGAGGCCAGTGGTATTGACATCAGATATATTCTAGTCCCAGTTGTTTGCTAAGCATTACCTGGGGCACTTCTCAAGTATGAGACAAGAACCAAACCAGTACTACTTCTTGAAAGTACTGTCATTTAGAAAGAGAGTCCCCACCTGAGTCCCTTTTCCTGCAGTTTTACTGGAGATAATTGTATGCCTATGAGCACAAACAGGTTTCCAAATGTATTTTCCACAAAACTTCTCTTTTCCTTTCTCCTCTAAATTGTTCGTGAAAAGACCTATTTTCTTGAGATTTTGGTTACATGAAAAATGCATATAAAATACTGTTTAAACTTTTTAGGGATGGTTTGTCTTTTGACATCTAAAGATTCTTTAACATGTGAATTTTTGTATGCTAGGTTTATCTTCCTACTTACAAGCTCTATTGAATTACAATATCTTTTTCTTCCCAGACAGTGTGATTTGAGTTTATTATTCCTAAAATTAAGTATCATTAAAAATAACCTGCATAACTTTGTGATAGCCTCATTATAACTGATCTCTTGCTGTCTTTCTAATGAAGATTGTAGAGGACCACTGATGACTGATGTGACACTTGGGGTGGTTTCTTTTTAACTATTTTCCAAAGTAACTTCCCCAACCACCTTTTGTCAGATTTCAAGGTTCACACTGCCACAGTCAGGTAGCTATTTAATCTTACAGTGACTGACAGGCAAAATAATTACTGAAAGAAACCAGAGATCCACTGGGGAACAGAGAGGAAATTTGTTCTGTGGGTTTATCTCACAAATCCACTGGAGTTGCTACATGATAGGTTCTTCTGCATCATTTAATAAGAAAAAGCTAAAATTTAGGCTAAAATGAGCCAGAAACTACATCAAGATGCAGTAGAATAGAACTATAATAGATGTGTCGTTGCAGCTTCCCTGGTTCATGTGTGACTGAAAACTGGTATATTTCTCAGAGATTACGCAAATGGTCTGGATTTCATGTAGCCACAGAGTACAATTTCTTTTGTCTATGAAAGTTTAGAAATGCCTTTAAAGCATCCTTGTACATAATGGCTATAGACCTGCAATGTAAAAAATGCCATTTTTCTCACAACATTTGGCTTCAGTAGTGTTATTCAGGTTTCACAGGGTGTCTCTAACAGGTTTATTTAGTCAAACTATAAATAATGGGGACATACACATTCCCTTCTACTCTCTTTGCCCAAAGATTTTGTAAGCAGACAACAATTTCATTTAGCACAAGACAATTGACCTTTGACAGGCAATTGCATGTGAGAAACTTGACCTTGTTGTAGCTTTCACCTGTCTCAGTTTGATGGATTTACAAAGACCTTATTTTTCAGTTCTGAACCACTATTGATCTGAATAGGCAATAAAAATGATCCCACATGGAAGAAATTTACCTGTTTAAATACAGGTGATTTCAGATGTAACATAACAGTAGAATTTTGTCTCTTTTTTCCCCCAAATATATAGTAGATTAAATGACAGGAAAATATAAAAAATAGCAACATGATAATAAAGCAACAATGACATATGCATTCTAATATGAAAATAAGTAGTACTAATACTGACAATGCTTTTCTGATGTTGCCTGCACATAGTCTGCAAAAGTTTGTATTCCTTGCTCCCTTTCTTCCTCTCCTATGAATCTTTTTCTTCACCTTTCCTATGCAGTTTTACATCGTCTTCTTTGTGTTCAGTCTTCCACACAATGGTGGGCAGCTCTTTCAGAACTATTTCTTCGTGAAGGTTCAACAAATCTGAAAACCAACAGCTAAACTGAGGAGATAAACATGGGACCTCACGAATGGTCACTGGAAACAATTCAGGAAAAAATAATTCCTTTTTGAGGGCAGCTATTAATTTCTGATTTGACATTTTATTTCCAGAAGTAACATCACATTTACTAATAAATCACATAAACACAACTTTTTGTACTTTTAACTTATCTTTCTGAAGTAATCCTTTTTTTTCAATTGTCCTTGTTCTCACACAATGCTAGTCCTTTTTTTTAAAAGTTACCTTCCATATTTTTATGTGAAAGGAGGGATACCTAGACCAGGCTGCTCAGGGCTGGCTATACCTGGGTTTTGAATATCTCTAAAGATGGAGCCTCTACAGCCTGTCTGGGTAATGTGTGCCAGTGCTTGGCCACCCTCACAATGAAAAAGTGTTTCCTGACATCCAGACAGCACCTCCTCTGTTAAAATGTATGCCTATTGTCCCTGATCCTGCCACTGGGCACCACTGAAAAGAGCCTGGCTCTGTCATCTCTGTGAAGTCCTGTCAGATATTTATACATTCTCATAACATCCTCCTATATTTTCCTCTTCTCTAGAATAACAGTTCCAGTTTTCTCAGCTTCTTCCTGCGACACACTCATCAATATCTTAATCACCTTCAAAGCTTCATTTTCTTGATAGACTTATTCCACTTTCCCTGTGTTTATCCTGTACCCATGAAGCCCAGGTCTGGACAAAGCAAACCTCTCCAGACAGTTAGAACCCAGCCAGTCAAGGTGCCTCTGTATAGTGGCACACCCATCCAATGTACCAACCACTCCTCTTAGTTTTGTATCATCTGCAAACTTGCTGAAGGAGCACTTTGTCCCGTCATTTAGGTCATCAAGGAAGGTGATATACAGTACTGCTCCCACTATCAACCCCTGGAGTACTCCACTAGTTATTCATCTTCAGCTGGACTTGATGTCACTGATCAAATCTCTTTAAGCCTGCCAATTCAGCCCGTCACTTATGTAGCTCATACTTCTCAGTTTGCATACTTTTAAAAAGTATAACTTGGTCACACTGTCACATAAAATGCTACCATTAGGGTTTTAGATTTCAAAGTTTATGTAATTTAAGGGGAACAAGTTAGATTTATAAAGAGATTAGTTTCCTCTAAATTTGACCATGTTTCCTCACTTGGTGTATAATTCATATGATACATATATAGTTTTTCTTAAACTATGATGTGTACAGAAGGGCAACAAAGGTAGATGTAGGCATGACATGTCAGTCTGACCAGTCAAGCTGAGAAGACATTCTTTGTCCTTCAGAACTTTAGATGAAACGAGATGCGAAGTGACTATGCAACCAGTGACAGAGATCAAAAAGCCAATACATAGACGTGATTTTTTTCATAACATAAATAAAATAGACAGAAAGCCAAAATCAAACCTCCAAGAACATTTCAAGATATGTATTAAATTTAAAAACAAACTCAAGTAATCAATCACCTAAACACTGGGCACACTGCTGTACAGGCACAGGTATTTCTCAGTTTTCAGAAGGTTCACACTATCTAACAGTGAAATGTTTGTCATTCAAGTAGGCACAATGTAATAACCTTGGATCTCTCCTGAAACACAGGCACATTTTCCCTACTGATTTTTGTTTTTAACATCTGACCTCAATTATTACTAGGTTTTGAATATTTCAGTCCCTGTGTGGCCCACATGATTCTCTGTCCTTTTGATTAACTGCACAGAAGTACCACTCTTTAAAAAAACCCAAGACATATGAACTCAAAATTGTCTGTTTTCTATTGGTTTAGTTTCATGATTTATACCCAGTTTCAAGCATAATAAGCTGTGTTACTCCTTCACAAACAAATTTCAATAGGAATTTAAAACTTCAGTTGTAAAAGATGTCAAATATTTTGAAAGAAAATGGTGAATCTGTCAGTTAAGCACACTGTGGAATCCTTTTTACTGCCAGAAATCTCCCTGAGTATTTGAATAATAGATGCAACTGAAGTATTCAATATATGGGAAAATTGTCACAAATTCAGATAATTACAGCTGCAAGTTTCTGTAGATATTTGCCTTTGATACCTAAATAATAACAATATCCAAATTTGTCTTTTCATTGCAAGTACAGGAATATTTAAAAGTTGCTATGGATGCCACAGTAAATGAAGGCACAAGGCATTCATGTGTGAAAGGTCCACCCTTCTCTGCAGAAAAGGATACAGGAGTTATTCTATTTTCTCATTGTGAATGTGGAGCCTTAGCTTGTGCCACGGATTAAAGTTTCTGAAGAATTAAAACTGATCAAATGTATAATGGAGGTCTCGTGAGCTTGATGAAAATAATTTGCTAGAAGAACTCAGTATGTGTTTGATTAAACTGCTTGCATTAAGGACATACTTCACATTTATTTAAAACCTGAAGTAACCCTATTTATTTCTTTAGATGGGAAAATTCTATTGGAAGTGTGCTTTGTAGAAACTGTAATGCAAGATGAATTTCTAAATTATTAAGTCAGTGTGAACCACCTTGCCAACTGCAGTCACAGGTGGCTGATGTGGGTAGGAAAGAAGAAGAAGAGATTGTCTCAGGGTATGCCAAGAAGTAAATAAATTTGGTAATGACTCAGTGAGAACACCTTCATGTAGCAACTGTGAAAAAAATAAGTAGGACGCTGGCAGTAAAATCTCAGTCTTCTAAATGCATACATTTTGGACAATATGCATTCCCAGAAGAATAACTTTCACATAATATGACCTTTAATAAATGCTGTTCCTTGTGGTTACCTTGAATACAGGAGATATGTTTCATGAGCACCTACAAGAAGATGAAAGGAAGCAGGAGCTAGACAAAAAACTGAGTGTGAACAGCTAAAAAAGGAGGTTACCTCGGTCCAAGTATACGATTCCCAAACCCTTTGCCCAGCTGTCCATTTAAGAGCTTTAGTTTACAGTGTCAAATTTTCAGAGTTGTTCAATGATATATTGTTGTTTCTAGTACCACTACTTTATCAGTCAAATGACTGTGCCCTATTTTGGGAGCAAGGAACCATGACATGGCAATTTAACCGTGTGCTTCACTTCACCTCTTGAATCACCTAATCTCTTCTTTCTTCACCACATCCACATTCCGCAGACCATTATCCTACTGGAGTGTAGGTCACATATTACTAGACTATTAATAGTTTGGTGTTCAGTACCGCAATCCCGAAAAAGATGTGGTACTACTACCCCTTTGTTCTGCACTTTATGAGAAAAGCATGTATTCTCCACACATTTCAAGTTAGCTTTTCAACTTAGTGTAACTTCATCTTGCTAACCCTGTGAAAGATAATCTTACGACTTTCTTGAAAACTGTAAAAAAACCCAAAACCAAACCAAACAAAACAAAACTCCACTCCCTACATCATCAGGTAATTTTTCTTTTGGTCTTCAGCTGTCTCATCACGTGCTTTCAAGTTTGCACTACATGTCGTAGACTAATGCAGACTAAATATTTTTCATTGGTGAACCTGGCACTATAGGCAGGCTGGGGTAAGAACTACAGGCTGAGAGAAATAGTTTTCTAAAGTTTCCTGTGTAACTTGCAAAAGCTCTTGTTTGAAAGCTTTGGGTGATTTCAGTGAAAAATTGAAAGCAATCTGAGAATGTGTGTATGATGAACAACATAAAGAAAAAATTTTTGAAGGTGCTGCCATTTAACTGTTATTTTAGAATGGGAGGTGAGACCTGAGAACTTTGTGGGTGAAATTCTCCTCTCTGGGTTAGAGCTTCAGTCAGTTCTCCTTCTGTCTACATGGCATAAAGAGTCAACCTTAGTCCCTTGGAAAGGCCTTCCAGGACTGCTAGAACTCCCAGAATTCAATACTTTTAGAGCTAGGGCACTGAAGTTAGTGAATAAAAGTTCTTTTTAGCCATGAGTTTGAACTTGAGACATTAAACTTTCTGTGTAGAATTAACTAGTGTTCCCTAGGCAGTGTATTCCATCTTGCTGACCAGCTGAAGGTGCAGATGCACAGAGCTTCGTGATTTTCAGCAGCTTCTTGATCCATGTGTGTGCATTTTGTGTGTATTTTTTATGGCACCAATACTCCCCATGGTAGCATAGAATATGTGCAGTGTAGTACAGGCAGTCATCAATCAAAGTGTTGGTGAGTGCTTCTTAGGTTACTCAAGGACAACAAGACACACTGTGGGGTTTGGCATAGTACAGAGGGAGAGCTGCCACAGTTATTAGCATTGATGTGACTTGTAGAAATACTTAGCTGACACTGGCAACAATAAAGCTGTGCTAGCACAACTCCCATGTAAATAAACTCTAGTAATAAATCATATGAGAAATTAAGGTAAACAAAACATAAAACAAGTAAAGAATGATATGTCAGTGCCAAGGCCTTAAGATAATCAAGCATAACAAATTTCTACTGGCCTTTTGCAGTCATTGCAAGAACTGTCCACTTAATTCTGAAATCTTTGAGACCTCTGAGAATTAGAGCTTAACCCAGATCCCTTAAACTCACACTGAATTAAATTTTCAGGAACATGACTTGTTTTAGGAACAAAAAATCACTGCAAAAGGAAAAAATACAGATACAGGACAGATTTTCTTAGGAGATTTCAAGCAGAATTTCTTTAATAATATGGACACATGCCTCAAAGGAAGGGTTAAGAGCTTAGTACATCAAACTTCTTGTCACTGCCTTCTGATCCTATTTTCAGAGGTTATTTCCCCATGTGTTTTGCCACTTAAAATATTTCCTCTCCTTAAACAGTTTATATTGCTACATTCCAACTCAGTCAGCCATGTGTATGTGTAAAATGCGCGGTTGACGTTGGCTATTACTATGCTATACCTTGCTGTGACAGCTCCCATTCCTGAAGTTAAAAAATCTGAATAAAAGTACTTTTATTGTAAATTTCCACTTTCTCTAAAAGCTAGATTAGATCTCAAAATAATCTATTCAAATCTGTTGTATTTCTAGGAAAAGAAGAATTAAGTTTGCATACACAGCTTCAAAAGTCTTTGAGGTAACAAACTGCAAAGCTATAGGGAGTAGTTATTACATAATTTATATAGTAATGTAAAAGCATAATTAATCTGAAAACATTAGTTTGTAAAAATTTGCTCAGGATTTAGTATGCAGTTAAGAAAGTAATGTACAATGTGAGAGGGCAATATAGCCAAAAACTTTACAAGAATATGACCTCCTGGTCATAATAGAAGTTTCATAGCTAAAACATTACCTAAAAGGCAATGGATCAGGCTGCAGAAGCCACGTGTACCTGCTAGTACATGATGAAAGACAGATTTATTTACAACACAACTTAACTATGTGTAATGTTATTGACATGGCTGAGACTGGTACCAAGCAGATTGTACTATCCAGCTCCTTGTTCTGTCCAGACATCAGGACAGCTGCTCTTACTCCTTTCTTGAGAATTTTTGGTGTTTTAGGGAAAATATTTTCAGCCATTCATGTTCTACTAGATGTGTCATAACTGTATTTCTGGGTTTGCTCATCTTCAGCTAAGCAGGATAGACTTGATAATGCATCAAATAATCTTTTCTGTTTTATCCAGCGAATCCAAATAATGTATTTTGTGAATATCTCAACCCATTTTTGTCTCAGATAGCACCTGAACCCTTCTTTTTTCTGAAATCTCTATGAATCCTTCTCTTCATACACATAAAACAAGCACTTACCTGTAATAAATAGGAAATATGTGAGTGATGGAAGGGAATAGGCAGAATTTGAACAGGTTCCCCTTGAAAAAAAAATAGGGAAACATACAGACTGTAAAGTCTTATATGGAAACTAGATGATTGTAAGGTCCCTTCCAACCCTAACTATTCTATGGTTCTATGATTCTATAACTATTTTACAGTGTACTTATATATAAAACACTCATCTACTTAATATCAATCTACATCCACTGAACATCAAGCCCTTTTGTTTCAATAAAAGCAAGAAAAGTCAGTGCAGCATGGCAAAAAAACAAGAAGCAAAAAACAAAATGAAAGCTAAAACCAAAAAGCAAAACACTTTGTAATAAAAGGTCAGCCAATTCAAACTAATAGTGTCTCTAAAAACTTTGTGCAAACTTCTCCTAAATTTCAATTTATATGGCAAATTATACAATACAATTTTTTAGTTTTCTACTATTCAGGCTATTGCCTTTTCAAAAGATTCCCCTCATAAGATAATTAAGAAGGCATAAACATTTACTAAACTTCTTGTGAGTTTGCAGATAAAATTTACCTCATGCCAAAAATAAGAATTTGGCTGAAAAACTGAAAGCTTCAGATTGTTTGAATAATTAAAAAGGGAGAATTATACAATTTTTTTTTTTTGCATCTAGTGTTAGCTGCTTAAAACAAATAGAAGAAAACTAAAAGAAAGTACTAATTTGATGGATAGAGGAAAAAATTCATTTCCCAGTTGCTGTGACATTGCCTTATTTTGCCTGTATAATTACACAGAAGCAAAAGTACGATGCATGATCCATGTCTAGCTATAAAATTTGATCCTTAATTTGGATTAATTCACTGAAATGGGGAAGGTGTCTGAGTTTTTCTCAGTACTGCCAAGACCACAAACTTTTTTTAAAAACCCCAATACTAGTGAGACTCTTGTAAAATGAGTTTTACACATAAGTAGGCAAGCAGCCTTTAAGTCATAAGGAAATCAGCAAGTCTTTAGTTGATCAGAACAGCATTATAAAAAATACTATTAAATAAAAGCCCCCAATTCCTATAGCTAGACCTTAACAGGTCAAGAAAATAATATTTTTTTCATTCATGCTTGGGATATATTACTTTAATGTTTACTCCAGTATGCTTGTAAAGTTAGACAAAGTTTTTGTTTCTATAATGTAAAGATGTTACGTGTTGTAAGAATAACCACCTCCTTAATCATGTCCAAATGTTGTTGCCTTCTTCATCAGATATCAAGAACCCAAGGCTCCAAGCATCTGAGATAAATCACACTTCTTTGGACTTTTGTATTATAGGATATGATGTCCTGATATCTTTATTATAGCAAAATGAACAACACTTTGCTCAGCCACTGTACCTAAATTGTTGCTGTCATCAGGGCAAAACAATGTGGATTTGACAATCTTCTTTCAGAAGAATTATATTTGAAAGTTTTGGGGTTTAAAATGTGTGTTGCTTTATCCCCCTTGCTTCTATTCACCTGTCAGTTTAATTACCGCATCATTTGATCCAAATGTACATTTTTTTGGTGAATATTTTTTTTGTTGGTCTGATTTTAGATCAATATGTTGGACAAATGATCATGGGGAAAAAAAATCACTTCCATGGAAAGAAAGTTGTGGAAACAACGATTGTGAATCACTTCTGTATGTTTGTGGATATTGTGCTTGTCAAGCTTGGGTTTTTTTGATGCATCTACTGTGTACTGCGCCAATATGACTGCAACCCATTTTACTGAACCCAGCTTCAGTTATGTGAAATTCAGTTTATAAATTAGGTTTATATTAGCTGCTTTATACAAGATAATCAAAAACCAAACCAAAACAAAAAGCAAGCACCTGGCAACGTAGTATTTAACACTGCCTGCAAAACTGCCCAAGATCCTGAATTCAACTTTTAACATGCACTGAATTTAATTCCACTCTGACAACCTGGACAGCAGGACCCAAGCTTATTTGCCAGCATGCCTACGTAAATCCTAGTCCTTTATTTTTCATATTGCAGCCAGTAGCTTATAGGGTCCAGAAATATGAGGATGAAAGTGGCCTGAGTGAATGTGATCTTCACAAGGAAGTGAAAAAGCAATCAGACTTATTGCCAAAAGTCCATGATTATTCCTTTGTCACACAATGCAGGGTGACTTACTGACTGCAGGGTACAAACCAAGAGCTGGAGGGCTCATCAAGCTCACAGAAATTACTCAGTCCGGCTTCTGCAATGTGGGAGGATTAATTTGCCTGAGATCCTCAACAAATAACAATTTAATTTGTTTTCAGAATTTCCAATTAAGATTTCAGCATCTTTCTGCAGTGATGCATATAGGACAATTAAAAATAATTCAAAGGTTTCTGTTTCTCTGACTAAAATATCTTGTCTTCCTTTCATGTCAAAGGATGAATTTAGGCTTGTTTGTCATGACCCAGAAAACATTTTCTGGTTTTCTGTCACTTTATTATAACATTCAGTTTTCTATAAATGTTTTCTTCTTAGTTTAAAAATACTTCAAGGCAGCCAAAGTACACTGGATTATCCAGAATTCCTCAAGGTGTTTTTTCTATCATATTACATATATTTTTCTTTTCTAGCCCAGGGACAGCTCCTCTGTTCTTAGAGAAATTTTAAAGATTAACTTTAATAGTTCAAAGAGTGCTTTGGTTAATTTATCAGAGACATTCATCAGTCTCTCTGAACTTGCACCTTTCTATGTAATCTTAATATTCTTTAAGGTTTTCTTTCAGGAATTTGCCTAAAATTTTTACTCAACTTTTGAAATTAACTTTGTGAATCTGGTCACAATTCACTTTTCCTAGAAAGATTAAAGCAAAAAGAAAGTTCTTTGTATCATCATTTTCTTTCTTTGTTATGCATTTTCCCTTTCCCTTTCCCTTTCCCTTCCCCTTTCCCCTCCTTTCTTAATTCTGATATATTGTTAAAGTTTTTATTATTACTTTTTATGTGTCTTGTTAACTGAAACACATAGTTTAACATGAACCATAGGAAGGGAAGAATGCTGGAAAGCTTGAGTAAGACCCTTGTTCTTTTTAGAGGACAACACACTCTGAGACAGGCATAATGATTTATTTGCCAAAAATTATGCATTTTTATAAAGATCAGGAATGGTTATAGAAGTTGCTAAAATATTCTAAGTTGTCTGCTAGCAAAGGAATAGTAATAAAAGCACTTCATTTCTTAGAGGAACAAAGAATAGAATACAGTTATTAAAAATAGGAAAAGAGCCTCCAAATAAAGCTAGAAGGTCATATTTAATAACAGACTTAATGGAACATAAAACACTGAGAGCAAAGGCTCAGTGGTTATGAGAGCAAAATGAATATATTGGCAAAAGTTTTAGTCAAGTATTACATTTGGTATGATGGGTTCTAAGGTAAGATAAAAAGTCAAGAATAAAAATAGAGATCTGAAACTGGTAATTAGGTCCACATTCTAGTCTTGGACTTAAATGCACGACTGATATATACAGCCAAATAAATGAAAATGTCTCTCTTCGTATTTGAGTGGAAGGCATATCTGATATTATAGCATAGAAAAATGGCCAAGTGTGCAAGAAAAAAAGGAAGAAATGACAACTCCTTTCCTCTCTTTTCCTGTCCTTCACTTCCTGTCCTTTCCACTGTCACTTCAGCATGGAGGAATAAGTGTAAAAGGTCCAAAAAGTTACATGCGTATAAATCCAAGACAATTCTTTGCAGTTAAATTCATAGTCATCCCTAAAGTTAAAGTATTGAGACCAAAGGACATATTCAGGGGTGAGAATTATAATATTGCAGGTTTTGGAATTTCCAAACAGCAACAGAGTTCAATTCCTAAATTCTTTTCACAGTAACCTAAGGGTTTTGTTTATTGTGCTTTTCTTGAAGGAAAAAATACTTAGCTGAGAAGGGGTAAATAATTTTCAGCTGAATTGGGTTCTGTCTATCTTCACAGATAGTGAATGGTCTGCAGTTAAACTGCTTTCCACACAACATCATCATAACACACATGTAAGTTGAAGAGAAACAAGTTGCTGAAAATAAGGATCTTGATGTGAAATGGACAGGAATGTTACTATTAACAGACACCTAAATAATAAGAGTGTGTTATTTCTGTCTTGTAAAACTTACTTCTGTGTGCATGCCTTTGCTAGTCTCAAACAGCACTGGTAGAAGTGCAGCTTCAGCACAATCTTTGAGGTACAGCCACCAGCTTTACACCCTCAGAGAACTCCAAGATCCCCAGCTGCTCCAGGACAGCTACAGTCCGCTCTCTTCATTGCATCTCCAGGAAAGGTTGGCTGTACTCTTTGGAGCTGAAAGTTAAAAACTGAATTTGGAGAATGATGATGAAGATGGCTGTAACTTTAGGGTTACTTGTAAACACGTTTTTTGCAATCTTAGTTACTTCGAATATTTGTAGCAATATCGCCTTAGCACATTACAGTCTTTATGTCAAACCACTTAAAGGCAAATAAAGGAAGTTCTGGAATCATGTGAATAAATGGCATATACTGGATAAGTCTATTTTTTGTCCTCAAATGGGATTAGCAGCCTGATAGGGCAGTAGTAAAGAATTAAGAGGCTGCATACATAATTCCCATATTAAATTAAGTTGTGAATGGACATGAAAGATAATGTCAAGTGTATTTTGTTGAGTGTCCTTCTTAGCTAGGATATATCCATTAAAAAAAATAAACTGTGTAAATCTATAGCATAGCTATGTTCAGAAAATTGTTTGTTAAAGTGGTGTTATGGTAAGTCTAAATTTGTTTAAAAATGCTTATTTCTCACTGTTGTGGTTTAAGCCCAGCTGTAATTCAGGAAAACCACACAGTCTCTGGAGTATCCTCTCCCCTTCCTCTCCCCCCCATTCCCAGAGGGATGGGGAGCAGAATCAAAAGAATGTAACTCCCACGGGTTGAGATAAGAACAGTCCAGTAACTAAGGTATAACACAAACCACTCCTGCTACCACCAATAATAATAATGATAAGGGAAGTAACAAGGGAACAGAATAAAACCACTCACCACCCAACAACCGAGCCATGGACTAACTCTTCCAGGTCCCTGCCCCTCATTTTTGCGTTCTGGGCATGACGTGCTTGGCATGGAATAACTCTTTGGCTAGTTTGGGTCAGCTGTGCTGTCTCTGCTTTTTCCCAGCTTCCCCTCCTGCCCGGCAGAGCATGAGACTCAGAAAGTCCTTGGTCAGACTAAACATTACTGAGCAGTAACTGAAAATATCAGTGTTATCAGCAGTGTACCCAGGCCAAAAGCCAAAAACACAGTGCTGCACCAGCTACCAAGGAAGAGAAAAATGACTGCTACTGCTGAACCCAGGACAGCATCTACCCTGTATTCCAATCCATTAATGTCATGCTCAGATCCCACATTTTCAATATACTATCACTCATGTATATACATATATATACATATATATGCAACCACACAGAGAGAGATAGAGAGAGAGAGATCATTCCTTAGTGCATGGACCAATTCCCATAAAGCTGCTGAGTCTATTTGGTCCATGATGTCAGGCTCCATCTCTTGTAACAGTCTTTCAGAGCAGGGGAAGCTGTGTGCAGTGTAGGATCATTGGCTTTACTGCAGAACTGTCATGGGTTCAGCAGTAGCAGTCATTTTTTCTCCTTCTCAGTAGCTGGTGCAGCACTGTGTTTTTGACTTTCG
>JAOEHX010057913.1:22307-33502 GCA_025448015.1 Bolborhynchus lineola
TAGAGAGGGCTTACAATCAAACTGTAATTTGGGGTGTGCATTCTTCAGAACCCCACAACACCCAAAAAAGCTTGCGTTTCTTTCTTATTAGTTGGTGGAGATATTGCTGCTATCTTGTTGCTCACATCTTTGGGGATCTGGCAATGTCCATCTTGCCATTTTATTCCCAAAAATTGAATCTCCTGTGCAGGTCCCTTGACCTTACTCTGTTTTATGACAAAACCAGCGTTCAGCAGAATTTGGATTATTTTCCTCCCTTTCTCAAAGACTTCTTCCGCTGTATCACCCCATACGACAATGTTGTCAATGTATTGCAGGTGTTGTGGAGCTTGCCCCTGCTCCAGTGCAGTCTGGATCAGTCCATGGCAGATGGCAGGGATCTGTTTCCAACCCTTGGACAGTCGTTTCCAAGCATATTGGATGCCCCTCCAAGCAAAAGCTACTGCTGGACTCAGGACACTCATTCTCAGCGAACTTAGAGAAATCAGCCAGAGATATCAAAAGCTTTGCGTTCTCAATCATTTTTGTAATACAAGTCCATCATAAACAATCTGAAGACAAATTACATTTTCTTCTGGGGCTATATTACAGCATTATCTGCACTTGGCCTCAGCATATCCTAAGCTACAGTCTTGTCTCTGGTGTGCAGCTAAATGTCTTTGCAAATTACAATTTAGGTACAATTCTACTGATGATGCAGGTAATAGAACAAATAGGATTTAACTAAATCCTTTCTAAATGTGACGTAACAGCAATAAAGAAGCAGAGAAAAAAAAAGAAAAAAAAATCCTTCTTTTGTTTCTTAGCAAGGTACACACACGTAATTTATCATGCAAACAAGAAGCTGAGCTGATGAATAAGAATAATGGCACCTGCCATATAATGGCTCTCCACATATGTAGATTTCGTCAGATGTATTACATGCTATATTTTTAGAAACATAATACTTTTTCTGTTAGTTGTTGATGTAATATTTTCATTTATATTCCGGATTCTTTCTTCAGAAATACAGAGCATTTAATTTATTGTGAGATTGGACTCCTTATTTATATTGCTTTTAAATTAATAACTATTCAATTGAAAAATCTTGTTAAAAATGGATTGTTAAAAATCTAATTTTATAATTATGAAAACAGGACTTCAGTGGATGTTCTGAGAAATTACTTCCATTGCTTAGCTCTTAACTGGTTTGGCAAAAAAGCCAGAAAACAAGGAAGCTTCCTTACCACAGCAGCAAAGGACTTTTTAACTCTGAAAGTAAAATAACAAATGCTCAGATTTTTGTTCCATCTCATCTCATCTCACTGTCAGAATCAAAACATTTTCTCTTTTTTTTTTTGATAATGAGCAGGTGTACACTGATAAGTGCAGCTAGTCACACTTTTACTCTGCCCACATAGTAAGAGGTTCGGATGCGTGAATCTAATTTCCTCTGTTTTCCTGACCCTGAGCTAAGACAGCTATTTGCAGCAATGGTTATAGCCACACAGCTGAAAAGGAAGAAAAGGATGAGAGCAATAGTAGGGAAACAAGCCATTTCCCAGTCGGAATTGAGGAGATTTAGTGCTCTGGTAATACAGCTAAACAGTTTCTAGACTGAATGCAATCAGTGTCCAGAAAGCTACAAGTAGATTTATGAAAACAGAATTATATTTGAGACTAATGTAGCCAAACGTAGGAGTGGGATTCAGTTGAAGGTTAAGATACGTAAATTAATGCAAATTGCCTAAGCTCCTACTAGATTCGATAAAGAGTGAGGTCATGATGCGGTTGAGTAAATGTGTGTCCCCAGGGAGCAGGGCACTCAGGATAGTCAAACAAGGGTGGCAGATATGAAACAAGTGTCCCTTTCTGGAGTAGTGATCAGAGGCCAGATGCAGTAATGTAGGAGTGGTGAGTGTCCTTGAATGACACCAGATGTTGAGACTTATGCAAGAGTATTCCACCCTTCGTCCACATAGCAACGTGACCCACAGCCACCTCCCTACTCTTTTTACCTTTTTCTCTCTCTTGCTGGTTCCCTTTCTCTCTCACACATTCTTTGCCTCTCTCTATCAGAGAAGCAAAATGGATCCACATATAGCAGTATGCAGTCATTGTTGAACCTCACTTGTGCTCTCTAAATGAATCAGAGGTGAGAAAAATCAGGCAGGCCTGTTAGTTTGTGGTGAGACCATGGAGGAGTCATGCAATATCCTAGTGATCCAAGTTTCTAAGCAACATCTATTTTTTTCAGGATAAATACGTGAATATGGCAGGCTGACCTTGGCTGTTTACCAGATATCCACTCAGCTGCCTTATCGCTCCCCCTGCTGAGTAAAACCACTGGAAATAAATGCTTTAAGATGCCTGATAGCAATTGCACAGACAGGCATAAATAGTTCTTCAGTAATGAAATTTCAGCATTCTAGGAAGCAAACAAAGAATTTTCATTTCTTCCATGTAATAAGCAATACAATCAAACATGGCATTCCTTGCAGAGTGGAATATGTTTCTGCTCCTCCATTATCTTCACTGATCCAGGATTCTTCACTGAGTGTTAGGAATTCACCCAAAGTCTTGATCACTGCAGTTGTCCTTTGAATGCTTGATTCAGCTTGCAGATGCAAAACAACAAATTCTACCACTCTGGTAAGAAAAATATTTGATTCAGATTGCATAAAAATTTCCTTACACAGTGCTTTCTGGCAGGAAGTAGTATTTCCCCTTCTCCATCTCCTTTAAAATGTTTTTACTCAAGCTACCTTTCTTCTGAGGCCTTTTACAGTATTTTTATGGAACAGCTGAAGATAACCATCTTTTCCAGCCGAAGACAGATCAATGAATCTTCAATTAAATTTTATCATCTTAAAAACATATAAAGGCATTTTTCAAAGATTTCTCATGCTCATCTGATGGTATCTCATAGACAGAAAAGTTCATCTGCTGCTCCTGATTATTCTTCACCTGAGGTGATAATCTTGGTTTTTTTGATATGATAATCATTTTCACAGCAGCTGATTTTGACTCCAGAAACAGGCCATGACTTGAGTTAGAGAAAAAGTGTCCAAACCAGTTGAATATGCAAGAATTAAAAGATAGAACTTGGGTTTTACATCTTAACAAAAATTTTAAAAGAAAAGGTTTTTACCTTAACCTAAAATGGGACCTACTGTTCCAAGATATCTTTCAGCATCAATGAGCATTTTTAGGTTACACACCAATCAAAAACTAGTGCTCTAATTCTGTCAAATATTTGTAGAAAGTTAAATTTTCATTAAAATTAATATACTCCTAATAACATTGATTAAACCCTTCAGCAAATGCAAGTGAAAATAAAAATATAATTATATCTAACAGCAGTTACAAGAATAATTTACATACGCTGGTGGATATAGAATATTTTGATCTCTTACACATGCACTGTACATACATTTTCAAGTATGGGAAATGCCTTGATGTGTATTCCTATGGGACATTCTAACAGGATGCCTTAAGGTGATATAGTATGTTTTCTTTAGAACAATTAATTTTCAGGTGTCTTGCAGGTGTAATGCTTGAGAAAATAAAACTCTTACTTTGAAAGTGGTTCTGTGATGCCACAGAATTAGGAATTTTCACAGCATATACAACAACAGAAATATACTCATTTAAAACAGTAGAAAATGTAACCATGGTTGTGTTTGTCTTGGATACCAAATCATATTGGAATTTACACGAATGAAAGGACTGATTAGATTGCTGCAGCTACTGTTTAAAAGGAGTAACAGTCAAGTTTCTATTGTAATCTGAGACAAATGCTCTGCTTAATGAATGACCAATTCAAGCACAATTGCTCATCAAACTGAAACAAAAAATGACATGGTGGTTTTATACTCAGTACCTAAGAAGTGATTCTTTGTTTATCAAAACTAAAAGCAGCACACCACAAAATATTGATTGATTCTCTGAACTAAATAAGGGATTGGCTGATTCAGTCTGGGTATCAGGATGATACAAAAAATTACTGCCTTTCAGGTAAAGATGGCTTCCAGAAGATCAAAATACAAAAATGTTTTCCCACCTAATAACTGATGTGAGATGAGACAGTGATACAAGGAAAAACAGTTTGGGCAGTACTTTTGTTATTTGCATGTTCCTCAGAGCATTTTTGGTGACTGGCAGTGATCAGAACTTACTAAAGGGAATCTGTCCTAAGCGACTTGTCAAGGGCATCCCTTCACTTCTCCTCCCTGAGTTTAGGATTTCCAAAATATATGCTACTTTGCCCACCAGAATTGCATCACTCAACTGTTAAGCTACAGCAGGTAACCTCTCTCTGGGTTAACCTGTCACTGCAGAGGAAAGTACAGAGACTCAAGGGAAACAGCATACCCAGGAGGAAACGCTTCTTGCAAGTCACCATGAGTCACTGCCCCAAGCTGGCAAAGCCAGGAGTGCCAGGGACATGTCCACACCAGTGGAGTGGGTTGCACATTTAATGAAAACTCTTGAATTTTGTGGACTATTGAGAGGGCAAAGAAAAGTAATAATAATGAATCACAAGCACTTATTCAACTGACAACTGCAGCGTAGTTTCAATTATTTATAACACTTCATAATGTGCTAATAAATGTTCTGTAGCAGTGTGTCATGAAAATGTAATGAAGTCCTAGTGAAACACTCATTATGGCATTCAGTTCTTAATTCTGTTTTGAGAAAATGAAAATGCAGGAAAATATAATCTGTTCCTGAGAGAATATGTTTCACCTCCCTCTTATATGTATTTGTCCATTTCAATTCTTTATCAATTTTTCAACTTTTCTGAGTTGTAAGTGTATTATATTTTCCTTACTTTATAGAAAATCTCATTTTATACCTTTTCTGTCTTGCTGTGCCTATCAAAATCTCTTTATCTGAAAGAGATTAATATGAATTTATAATACCTGGAATTTAACTTCCTCTGCCTCTTTTTCATGCCTACTAGCTCTGCCCATTCCACTGAACTTTTTCAACTTATTCTGACACTGAATTCAGAAGTAGTCTAGACAAAAATAGTTATACATGTGAGTGTAGAGTCCAAATAATTTCTACAGGCACCATAAATCTAATTTTGAATTAGTTTCAAATTTCTAATTTGAAATGCACTTCAGATGCATTATACCAGTAGTCGTTTAGTTTGAATGTTCAAGTCAGGATTTGTACTGGGCTACTTTACCTCAGAGCATTGTCATAATTTTCCAAATATTTGCTGGGTGCCTGAATATAATCTGCAAAGAATTGTAGAAGAAAAAGAAGCTTTTCAGGGTGCCACCCTGAGAAAGCTTTAATATTAAACATTGAGCTCCCAAATTCTGCTGACAGGGTGCATTAACGTGCTCTGCTTTCCTTTAGCATACCTTAGATTCTTTCCTCTGATCAAAGTCTATGACTTGAGGAGAAATACCTATACCAATTTTTCTGGATGAGGTCAGACATCATTTGGTTCTTTAAAACAGTTGAACAATTGAGGTAAGAGATAAGACAATGACCAGACTTTCACTACACTTACCTTTACTCTGTCTACACTGAAATATAGTAATGCTTTATTATGTATGCTAATCATCAGTTTTTAAGAAATATCTGAGCTTATGAAGTCCTGCAAGAAAAACCTTCAGCACCTTTCACCATATGTGATAAAAGTATTGTATCAACCTCTTATTCTCTTATATGTGCATACTAATAAAAGTACTCCCTACTAATGCCACTGAACATTTATGTTCTTTGTACAATGAGAAAAAGTTACACATCACGTTTCATTGAGACTACCTGTAATGTAACCAAACCAAAAGGCTGTACAAAAAGACACACAGAAGACAAAGATTCCTCAGTAGGTGTAGGCCCATCCTCTTCCTTTGGACTATGCTAGTACACTTCAGCCAAATAGCAAGCCTATTATCTTTTGCATCTACCTGGTGTGCATCTTGCTTATTCCTCTGCCACTCATTCATTGTAAGGATCGAAATGATAGTTCCTACAGAAAACTTTTCTGCTTCTTTAACTACAGGTTAGTCTGAAATCCTGGAGTAAGGGAATGAAATGTGGATTGGAGCCCGTTTTAACACAGAAACATGTTAACAAAGACTTGTATAGGTAGAGTATTTTTATCTGAAATGTATCTTTCATGCCCTGTTAAATAATGTGTTAGTCGTATCTTCCAAAAAACAACTGAAGATGGTTTTGTCAGCTTAAGAAATTTTAATAGAACTATAGATTTTCTGTGCTTAAAAATAATCAATATCATATTCCTAAATTATTTAGTAAATGCACAAAGATAGATCAGACATTTGATAATAACAGAAGCTCAGCAGTGGAGAAAATTGATTGAATGCACTTTGAGCATGAATAAAAGAGTTTATGATTTATTGACACTTTGCAGATTAATCTGATGCCACATTGAGCAGTGAAGCAGAATAGTAAGCCTGATTTGCAGGAATTTTAAGAACAATCCTACAGCAGTGAAAAAAAATTGGACCACGCTTTTTGACATAAAGTATTTCTGACAGCTTTCAGTGATCTTGAAAGTCACCATCTCTGAACAATGGGGGAAAACCTGTGTACCTTGTGACATATCTAACAGTTCTATTATTTCAAATGACAAAGAAAAGGTTGAGAAAACAGCTCAAGGAAATACAAAGTAAATAAATAAAAATTGCTCTAATTTAGAATGCTACGCTATGATTTTATTTAAATAGCTACTAACTCATCCATTTCTTAAAAACAACAGTTTATTTCAGATTTACCAGTCCAGTCTTCCTTGATATTTGATTGGTTGTTTTGCATTTTCTTAGATAATTTGAGGTTGGTATCTAAAATGGAATTTTTGGATATTTGATACCAGGATTTGAATTTTGTGGCTTCAGGATTACTTTTCCCCCCACCTTAAGTCACAGGTTTATTTTACTTTTGGTGGACAAGAATGAGAAATTGGATTATTTTTCTGCTGTGTGCACAAAAGGTGCTTAAACAATACAGAGAGATTCTTTTGTCAGTTTCCAATCGATTTGTAGAATTTAGCCCATTTCCTCAACTCGTAGTGGTCTAATAGAAAAGTATATAGGAGAAAACTCTTTTAAAAAGTAACGTGGACTTCCTAAGGGCAGTCAGCAGTAACAGTTGTTAAAAATGCTTGTAATAGATGTATCTTTTTTTCGTAGTGATGGTGTATGGGTGAGTCTACTGTGCTGATAGTTAAAACCAATCCCCACTATATATGTATACATAAGAGATATAAGAACATGATATGCAAGCGTGTAATATCTGGGAATTACACGCTTAAAGTACAAAGCTTCTGAAAGGAGTTTTCTACCTGGGGTGATTTATTCAGTATACATGAAGCAACAGAATATCCTGCCCTAAAGTCCACTCAGAAAAAAACAGTAATTTTTCTTATTTCCCTACTTTATTTTATACAGACTATTAAGAAGGCCTGCAGGAACCTTTTCTCTGGAAAGAAATATTGTACAAAATCCTAGATTATATTTCCTTCTAGTAGGTCATCTTGAGAAATAACAATTTTCTTCAAGAATTTGTTGCTCTTCATTTGCATTAACAAGTAATACAAAGAAAAGTAATATTTTTGTTTCTCATATCAGAAATGATGAATGAGTTTTGATCTGGAAAAAAAGAGGCTATAACTAGATAACAGCAAGGTGATAAAGTGGTCTAACATAACTGCTTTATATGTAGATGCTGCCTGTGAGAGAAAAATGCAGTATGTTTGCAAAGACAGCAGTAAAAGATGACAGGTTTTGAAAGTAATGTTTGAACACAAGAAAATGCAGAAGTTTTTATTTTTCTCAGATAGGAAGGATTCTGGCAAGAGGAAAAAGACAAAAATATTGAAAGACAATTTAAAAAGTCAGAGAATCAATTAAACAAAAAAGAGGCTATTCAAAGTGAAAGAATGACACAAATGAATCATTTTTTACTTACTGTGGAATGACAAGAAAACATGAGTAAACAAAGCTGTAGAGTGAAGAACAAATCAGAGCAAGTTAGTGGTAAGAATTATATTCGGGTCTAGGATAAGGTGTCCTGTCTCTGCTGGGGAGCATTTCACTGCAATCCTCAAATTCTGAATCTGTCCTCTCAAAAAATGTGTTTCCTTGGGTTGGTAAATTAAATAACTATCACTTATCCCTGGGTAGACGGTTTTAAGTGGATGGAATTAAAGCAATGCATGATGAGAAAGGTCTTCACTATTTTCCTTTTTTCTTCCAATTTCTTTATATAAAATAACTATCATCAAGAATATTGTGGTGGCAAAATTATTAATATATAAGATTTGAGAGATCTGGCTAAGAAGTTTATTCTAAGAACATCTCTTTTGACTAAAAGCTAATAGTCTGTGACTGTTTCCAACTCCCCACATCTGGATTAAGATACAGTGGGTGTGCCACTCCTGTAGACTCTACCAAGAGCCATCTCTCCGTCTCATCATATTATTTACTGTTTCATTCCTTCTTAGAATTGTGGCAGTTAGCAAGCTATTTAAGAAGTCCATCCCAGGGATGGATACCTGGATTTGTTAACAATGAAATTATTATTTTTGCTTTCTTTTTTTTTTTTTTTTTATGGACTATTATATTATTTATGTCTCTACAGTCACTTGGAAGGGAACAGGGGAACAGAGGGGGAGACGCAGTCAAAATGTTCTCTCGCTATGGTCATAGTTAATAAAGCTTCTGCCTGACCTGTCCTACATTCAGTGATGAGTGGTATCCTTCAGGTGTCCGTACTGCAACCAGTACTGATTAATATCAGTGACATGGACATTGGGACTGAGCGCACCCTCTGCAAGTTTTCAAACACCTATCTGAGTGATGTGGTTGACATACCTAAGGAATGGGATGCTATCCAGAGGGTCCAAGACAGGCACAGGTAGACCCATGTGATAATATTGGATGTTTTTATTTAAGTGATAGAAAAAGAATCTCAGTAGTCATGAAGTATGATGAACTGAAGTAATAATAAAAAAAATCAAGAGAATATTCTGTACAACACTGTCATGGGTTCAGCAGTAGCAGTCATTTTTCTCCTTGGTAGCTGGTGCAGCGCTGTATTTTTGACTTTCAGCCTGAGAACAGTGCTGAAAACACCACCAATGTTTTCAATTACTGCTTAGAACATTTTGGTCTGACCAAGGACTTTCTGAGCCTCATGTTCTGCCAGGGAGGAAGCAGACAGGACACCTGACCCAAATTGACCAAATAGGTATTCCATACCACAGCACATCATGCCCAGGATGTAAAAACAGAGGGCAGAGACCTGGAAGGGTGTGGGGGTTCGTTGCTTGTTCAGGCTGGATATACCTGGTGAGCTGTTGTGTTCTCTTCCCTTGTATTGCCCTTCTCATTATTATGATTGGTGGTAGCAGTAGTGGTTTGTGTTATACCTTAGTTACTAAACTGTTCTTATGGAAGTGGCATTCTTTCAATTCTCCTTCCCATCCCTCCGGCAGCAGGGGGAAGAAAAAAGGGGCAGTGAGTGAGCAAACTGCATGACTGAGAGGCTTAAAGAACGAAAAATACTAATTCCTGTAGAGTCAAATTTCAGTGTCTCTGAAAGTATTTCTTATTAATACCTATTCTTTTAAATATCTGATCCTTTAAAGGTAGAATTTATTAAAATTCTGAGCCCAGTTGAAGCTCAGAGAAAAAAGATGATTCTCCTTTATCATAAAAATATCATGTAAGCTAGAGAATTTTTGAGAGAACCTATATGTACATATTGTAATGACTCAAAGAAATAAAACATTACTTATGGCTATCTGAGATGGGTAGCCAAACCATAATCTAGATTTAAAGTTCTAATTTTTTTTTTATTTTGTATTAACTGAAATTACTGAAAAATCCTAAATTGAACAAACTTCTACTAGAAAATGTTGGCGTGAAGAAACTGAAAAATTACACAGATGAATGTTGAACCTGGATCATACATGCACCAAAACAACAACATAAGGTTTGTGTAAAACATTATTATACACCACCATTGCATTAAGACACTTCAGTGGAGGTATAGTTATTAGTGATTGCCCTATAATTCACTTTTCTATGACTGTTCCTAAGTTCAAGTTTTCTGGTAAGATTTTTTTAAGGGTACATTTGAAGACATATCCATTTATTCTGTTTCCTTCCTATTTTGCAACCGTAGCCAGAAGGTATCAACAAACTAGGAAATTGTTTTGCACTAATTTTTAGAAACAGTTGATTTTAATTTCAGCAATGCTCTTAAGTATCATGAGTGTAGCTACAAATCACAAACAAACAGCTTACTTCAAACTTCCTTATTCTTGATTTCTCTCTTGTTAAACTGAAGTCCTTTACTAACGTGATCATGTCATATATACATAATGCCGGGGAAAGATTTTTTCTCATTTTAATGTTTTACTTATAGGTGTTAAAAAGTTTATAGATATCAGCCCACAGTATTACAATACAATTTTAATTTAGAATCAGATGACCATTATTTCACTGTAAGCATTTCTTGCAGATGTATGGAGTCATAAACCTGATGGTGCCTTAGGGATGCCTCAACAGAGGGCAGCAGGCACAACAAGGGAAATGTTGGAAAGCAAAGTGCTGCTGGATGCTCAAGAACTTTTTCAGTTTTGAAGGGAGAATTAGGACGCCTATGCAAGTGACTGATTCTTCTTGAACATGGCCTATTGTGGGAAATATTAGTGCTAACTTTGTCAGTGTTTCTCTAATATACTGTTTTTGTGACATATGGTCTTCTAGTCATTTTATGCCTCCCTTTGCTGTTGGCAAAGGCTTACAGATGTGCTATGGTTTTCTGATAGCACTAAAAAGGTTCTCTAGTGTTTATGCTCACCACAGGTGGAGGAAGCTTTGAAAACAATGGTCTGCAACACATTTTGTCTCATGATAATATCCACAAGAATGTGAATCAGGCCTTGTTTACGTCAATTTGTGAGCTTGGTGTCTTTTTGGTGAGATTTTGAATTCTTATTTTCCCTGATAGATTAGAATTCTTTATGGACTCAACTGACTATTTAAAAAGTCATACTGGCCATGTACGATGCTTTATGTTTGAACAGTGATGAAGGGAGTTTATACCTCGTTTCCAAATATTTCCCTAAACTCAGCAGCACAGAAAAGCAGTTGATGTCATCTACCTGGACTTGTGCAAAGCATTTGACACTGTCTCACATGACATCCTTGTCTCTAAGTTGG
>JAOEHX010057915.1:0-10509 GCA_025448015.1 Bolborhynchus lineola
TTACAGGAAGGACATCACAGCATTAAGTATGCATTTATTTACCGGGTCCTGAATATTGGCTGATACTGACAGTAATTAATCAGCCATAGCACTTACAATAAAGAGATCAATACAAAAGAAAGTATTTTTATGACCAGTTCATATACACATATTCACCACAGAGGTAAATCAATATAGATAAGATTTTTGCATTAACAGGACAGAATTTTGAGCTTTGGATTTAAGATCCTCCATTACAGATACCCAGCCTAGCAGCAACCCCATAAAACAACCTATGCTTTTAGCAGGAGGATAGAGAAACAACTTCCTGATTCCCTAAATTGTTCTGTGTTTCTGTGATACTAACTGCCCTACACGTGTATATGTTTTCAGAAAGTCAGTCTCAACAAGCACGAACATTGATATAAGCTACCCAAAAAGATGTTGGGTTTTAGGCATGTGATACTGCTTTGCTGATAAGTTCAAATAAAATATAAAGAAAGCCCAGGGGCCTTTAAGTAGGTCAGAATACTTGATTCTCTTCCCACTGCCCTCCTTCTGTGTCATTCTGAAGTACAGCTACTTTGATCCTCTCTTATGTCTTTGATTTTTTGGAATAATAAACATAACTTTGAAAAACACTGTCTATAGAAAAGTTCGATGCTGTTGTACTTAATATTTCTTCCCATCCCAAATGATCATCTCTAGTTTATTTGAAGTAATTAATTCCAAATAATTAAGATGACTGTAACTGCTACAAACATGATTATTTGAAAAGTCTGTGTACAGTTTATATATGCCAGTGTAAGACTATGAGGTCTTTCCCTTGCATTATCACAAAACAAGCTTCACTTTACTTGTATTGCTCCATTCTGGGATGGCAGTGATGCTGAACTAAGTATAGAAGGGACTGGAGCATTTCCCATATGAAGATAGGATGCAAAAGTTGGCGCTGTTCAGCCTGGAGAAGAGAAGGCTGCATGGAGACCTCACAGACCCCTTCCAGTATCTGAAGGGGGCATGTAGGGATGCTGGGGAGGGACTCATCATTGGCCAAATTCTCCATCCTCGACCTAAAGCAGCTGGCTTTTGTTGGTGACTTTTGTCTGTCTGCTAAACTGAAGAAATTTCTGAAGCAGCTTTTCCACTCCTACCTACATATAAGGCTTCTCAACTTTCTTTCTAAAGGGAACCAACCTCCTTAATCTCAAAAAACCCTCATATATTCTAGTTTAGCGGCTCTTAACTCTTTTAGCGATTTTATCAACATCCTTTAGAACTGGGATTTCTATAGGCCCCAATACCAGATAAAAATACTTCAGCAGGAATACCATCAGTGCAATCACAGAGGCAGGTATAGCTCTTGTTCATCCTCCCTGTCGTCTCCCTGCAAAATAGCTAGCTAAAATGAGACTAATTAAATTTGCCAGTGATTTAATACTTCATTTCTTTATTATTTTTTTTTAGTAAATAATGTCATTAATCCAAGTCCATTTCTATTTGATTCTATGAGGCTACATATGTTGTTCTGTTTGTCCATAACTTTTGAGAGCTACACATCTTTCAGGCTTAGATTAATAGAACTGTACTGATTTAGGGAGGTGTTGGTGGGCGTTAACTAGTGCCAAAAAAAGAAAAAGGTAGAAGAGATAACAGCAGTATCTCACCCCTTCTCTGACCCTTAGATCACGGTTAGCCTTCCAAAGCAGGATGATAAGAGTCCGTGCAGTTGCTAACTTACCTGGAACAGATGCACGACTCTTCTCTCCGTCAGCCTAAACTCTATGCCTCCTAACCACAAAGTAGCACTGTCTGAATACCTTCATGAATACAGCTCACCACAGGTGTTAATGTCTTGCTGGATGCAAGTCCTCAACAGAGAATGGAAGACACTAATGAGCCATCTCCCAGGTATGAGTGCTGCTCTAGCAGAGAAAAGGGAGCATCAATGTGAAGGAAAGAAAATAGGTCAGTAAACCCACAGAGAACCTCAGGGTGGTGTCAGACTGAAAGGATTTGAGGATGGAAATACTGGTTTCAAGGGAGAAAATATGGTGCATGGAATCCTGCAATTGTTGGAACATGTTCTAGCACTGTATGGCATTGTGTGGTTGAGTAACAGATGCTTGAGGAGAAAGGGCTGAAAAGAAGGTGGTGGAAGTATTACATATTGCATGCAGTGACTTGACTAGGTAAAAAATTATTACCGAAGATCTCTAAAAACAGTCATCTTATTTCAGACATGCTGAATTCATCTTATCCTCTTCCATGAAATTTTCACAATACATACACTTACTTGTCAGTTAGGTGAAGACCTTTTCCTTAATAGTCATCACAAAAGTCAAAATCCCACATAGCTTTTTGAGCCAATATCTTTTAGATAGTGTTTACTTTGGGGACTACATTTTTCAGTTGGCAATTTTTAAAATATGTTTTATGAAATGCTTTATAAATTAGCACATTACATTGAAGACATATCCCACCTCTGCTGTACATTTTTGCAAACTGCATTTGCTGCAAAGCTATAGAAGTTTCATTCCACTTTCTGGATTGTAATACAGCATAGTGTACCTCTGAAGTGTTCAATACAGAGCAATGGGTCATCATTCCTTAGTCTGTTTTAATCTCTTTCTGACATAATTTCGCAAAGAAGCTGGAAGAAATTTACTCTCTGCACTCTGCTGATATTTATAAATCTGTGTCCCATTAGTTGTAATGCATTTCCAAGTTCATTCCTGCTGAGTGAACCTTATATCTTTAAAATGTTAGAGGAATGACATAGGGTAGATTAAGCTAAAGGAGCAGCACTTGATGACTGCTAAATTTCTGGTATTTGAAAATTTCAGAGTAACATTCCAAGATATTTCCCAAATTCACACAATAGTTTTCAGTTGCTACTTTTGAATCAAATTTTCACCTCTTATGAGGAAGTTTGACATGGTAGGGTAGAACTAAGTCTCAAAAGGCAGAAGAATAATTTTTTTCCTGCATATGAACAGTAAAAGATATAAATTAATTTTCTCCATATTAATCCCATGCTATTTCCTTTTGTTTTAGAGAACCTTCTACTTCTCTTTAAAATGCCACAAAATTTTAATGAATTCAAATATATGAAATAAGTAGAAGTTTATGCTATATGAAAATTAAGAAAGATACAATTTTTTCTGCAGGTGCCTCCTTTCCCCTTATCCCCAGTCCATTCAAAATTGCTTTTTGTCAACACTGTTACAAACTCTCACCAAGTTAGGCTTCAGCTTGCTTTCTCTTTCAAAGGGCCTACCCATGTGCTTTCACTTCATTCTGGAAATATTGTCAGCACTGACTTAAAAGTTTAAAGTGCTGTTTGTTTGTGAATAATCAATGACACCTCCAGCCACTGGTAAAAAATGTTGTGTACCCTGATCTTGGCTGCTGGCCTGTGTCCAACCACCAGTGACACATCCCATCCTGCCCTAAGCAACCAGCCTCACAGGCTTGCTGCTTCCCTTTTCAGAAAGATAAACTGGGAGGAGCAATTTTTATGATGGAGGTTTTCATGGCAGCTGTGTGAGCTCCTGGTAGCTAAAGTAGGAAGTAGGGCAAGCCATTGTCCATGTAGGTTAAAATAAAAAGGATCATAGAATCATAGAATGATTTCGATTGGAAAGGACATTTAACGGTCCTTTCAAATACCCTGCAATAAGCAGGATCATCTTTAACTAGATCAAGTTGTGTAAAGTCCCTTCCAACCTGAATCTGGATGTTTCCAGGGATGGGGCATCTACATCTTGCTCTCATCACTACTCTCATAGTAAAAAATGTCTTGCTTATATATAGCTTGAATCTTCCCTCATTTAGTTTAAAACCATTGCCCCTTGTCTTATTGCTACAAGGGTCCACTTAAAAGTCTATCCTCATGTTTCTTACAAGCCCTCTTTAAGTACTGAAGGGCCAAAAGGAGCCTTTATCCTCTTTTGAGGTTCTTCCATGAGCCTAATAATGGTTTGTTTTTAACTATGATCTGCCTCAAGCAGCAGAAGTTAAAACATCAAATGTAATGAAAAGGAGATTCTGCTGTCTCATTTATGTGACCTGAGAAAAGCAGTGAAAACAAGATTACATTTTCCTGAGCAGAGGATAATAAGACCTGTGAGTTACAAGTGGAGTGGGAATTCTGTATTCCCTGTCCTGATAAGGGCAATTAGAAAGGCATTATCACAATAAAACTAAGTGTTCTCCTATAATCAGGTGCACTTCTAGTGACTGTGATGGTGCTGACAAATCGCAGCCCAAAGAAGGCAGAGGCAGATAAGCTGATGTCTGACCATCATCTGAATAAACACTTTCTTCAAAGAAAGAGAATTTGAGCAAGAAAATATAACCAGTTAAATGAGATCATTCAGAAAAAGAATTAGCCACCAAGGACAAGAAAAGAGTGCTCTGAACGTGGAAATAATGAATAATATGATGGAAAATAAACATAAATAAACATAAACATAAAATAAGTATCTTTGATTAAGCAATAATTTTTTACCCTGGGATTGCTTATTCTTTTGGGATATTTTAGTACATGGAGTGCCAAACCCTAGGAGCTATCTGAGAAATGGTTGCTTCCTCTTCAGAAAATGCTCTTTCTGCATTCATTTTAAGTTTGAAAAAGTTAGTTTGTTAAAACTTCTGTTTTTATAGTATTTTGAAAAGAGAGATGGAACTCATCTTTGAAAAATTATATAGTGAAACATAAAATGGTTACAGTTGATAATGCCTTTCCCAGGTGGTTTAGGGAAGCCATGAGAAGACTAAATCTAGCAGAGCATTTTTGTCATCGACATACCAAAACTAGAGACTTTGGTACCATTTATGACAGCTGTGCAAAAGCTGGCAGATGTTTCCTGCCAAAATTAGCATGCTAATAAGAGCAATACTAAATAACCTCTTTCATCACACACCTATTCATCTTCATAGCTTACGTTAAATTATGGCTCTTGGCACGTTGTTCTCTAGCACAGGGCGTAAGTGTTTCTCAGGGCACAGGGCACTCATCTTCTCCAGGAGAAAAAATAAGGCTTTTAGGAATTCACACATTTCACACAAGCTCTGTGGTTGCTTGCCTGTTTTTGCAATATTATAGCATTACTATCTCTGCAATTTTCATGGCAGTGGAATATTACTCCTTTAGTTGTGCAGTCATGTTTATAGCTCTTGTCCCAGCCTTCTCATCAGAGAAATTGAGACCCTTCCATTTACTAAAAATTCCTCTCTCACCACCACTCTGACCCTACAGTTCTCGTCACGAATGAGAACGGGATTAAAAACTCAGATCTCAGCTTCCTGGAGTTCTCAATTTTCAGACTCAAGATCCAACTGAAAATGCTGTGTCATGAATATTCATGTGACATACTCTTTGTTGTACTAAGGATACTCAACCAATCCTGTTCTCTTGCATATTAATCACATAAGAAATGTGTGTGGTGGAAGAACTAAGTATAAATTTGAAATAAGAAGGGCCTCTGAAACCAGTGCAATGACTGCTGCTGCACTTACAATGCAAAATAGAATAAAATAGGTCAGTCCTTTGCATAAAAAACATTCCTACTCAAGGTGCAAAAATCCAGTTCAAGTATTTCATAAAGCAGTTATTTTTTAATATTTGTCCTAACCAGCAAACAGGAAGAGATTTAAATACTGCTATACTAATGGCCACTGAACACAACAACTGTCTAGAGGAATGATGCAAAAAGTTAATGCAAATGACAGAGATAGAAAGAAAATTAAATTGAAAGGTGGAAACTCAAGGGAAAATTAAAATCAAAATTAAAAAAATAAGAATAAAAAGGATAAAAATAAAAAATTAAAATTAAAATTAAAATTAAAATATAAATATAAATAAAGGATGATTTTCAAGTGGTTAGAAAGGGAGCTTCAGGAAACAGAATCTGACTCTTGCAAATTGAAAAAATCACAATATTAAGAAGAGTAAGAGGTGTGGATTCAAGCTACAAGAGCAATAGGAATTGGAAAGGCAGTAACTAAGGACATAAAGAGAAAACAAGATAGACTTCACATTTTCATAAGCAGGAAGCCTTACAGCAAAGAAGTGATTCAGATGGGCTGCTAACAAACAGAATTATTTCAGAGAACCTAAGTCTAACTTGTGAAATCCTCCTCCTGAGTAGTTCCTTACACCTTCAAAAGCCCCACTGATTTCAATTACTGATTTCCTAAGGAACTCCAGTGGAAAGTACTGTATAAAGTAATTTGTTTTCTTCAGTCCTTTGTGGTTAATAGAAGAGAGTAACAGGAAGGCATTTATGTAGAGAACACATAGTCATTGCTGGATTAGATATTTCCTGAGATGCAACAATTCTGCACTCCAGTATGCCATCATTGTGCAGTTAAGATTCCTAATGGCTCCGTTAATCAGAAAAAGAATGGGAAAACATAGATAAGCATTATGTTAACCTCAGAAGATCTGTCTATCTGAGTGATATCTAAAGGAATAAACATATCACATCAAGTCAAATGATCAGTTCTGGTATTATTATGGTGTAAGAACTGAGTGGAAGTTTGTGCAGATGCAATGCATGTGAATCAGATTGAAGGAAAGTATTTAATGATATTTGTCTCAAATTCAGAGTTTATTGAAACCAATATTAATCAAACTAGTAAACAGAAAGTGTTCTAAAGCCAAGATTTTACATCAGGAGACAAATAATGACATAATGATTATCTATAAATATGAAAGATGTCAAGAGAGAAAGATGGAAATTAAAAAAAGGAGAGAAGGCTATTACTGCTGTGCAAAGAAACAAGAAAGGGTACATAGTGGTTTGTTATGTGAAAGGGTATTCTGAAATCAGGAATTAAAAATCTTATTCAAGGTGAAAAAGTACGGCAGCAAGGGTTTGAGATCTCTAACTGGAACAGTGGGAGAAGAGGATGAACTGCTGTGAAATAAACCAGAAGTTCAAGTTCTGTGGAGGTCAAAGTCTGAGATTTGGCAGCATGATCCAGATTCATGATTATTTTCATGACTGGTGTCAATACCCATTAAAAACTCCCAAAATAATAATAAACCCCCCATAACTGGTCATTTTAATTATCATTCTGGTGGCAATTTTGGGCTGCTCTTTCTTGCAAGCTTCCTTCATCATTCAAACAATACTCTTATTCTGTTATAGCAATTAATTTTATTCAGAAAATAATTGAATGTACTATACATGTGCTTACATCTCAAAATTTTGCATACTATTTTGGGGTTTTTTTAGAATTACAGTTCCACTTTCAATCCCAGATCAAGTCATAGTCATATAGAACTAGTTCAATTGCTTATGTGGAATGAGCAGTGGTCTCTCGTTCCGGTGTAGCTTGACATAAATAACCAGCTTAGGCACCACAAAAAAACTGTTAGAGCTCCGAAGGAGCCTGTTCTCACTAATGCAATTCTCAAGTCTCAGGATGTCAGATAAGGATATCCTCAGCTGCCTTCACTGTAAACACATTTTTCAGAGATATGCTCAGAGATTTGAGAATAAATGAACACAAATACCAACTTTTGTCTGGAAAGCTTAGGTTTGCATTGTGATTTAACTAGCTTTCTTCTTGAAAGAAGAAAAGTCTGAGAATCAAAGAGAGTGCAACAGAGTCTCTAACTGAGCCTGACATTACCTTTAGGTAACATATCTTGAGAGTTACTTTTCTTCTACTTCTAGCTATCAAAGTCTGTTTCTTACACATACAGATAACTTTCATCTGGTTTAACAACTTGAAGATATCTGACCCTCAAATATGCTATGCTCCTATGCTTACTGTGAGATAGTTAACCTCTATAACAGAAAATTTTTTATGGAGTCCAAAGTGATACTCCAGTAAATCACAGTAAGCGGTATTTACCACATAAATTTTTAAATCATAAAGTTACAGAATAACTAGGTTGGATATCCAATTTTTTGGAAGTATCTGGTCTACTGCTCATCTCAAAGCAGAACTATCTTCAAAGTTAGATCCAACTTGAAATTAGATCAGGTAGTTAAAGGCCAAAATCTGGTCTGCACAAATACTATTTGGGGCAGCAATTCATGATAAGAAGATATTCTGCATCTCTGGCAACTTCCTTCTTTCATTAATACCAGAAGAGCACACTATCAGTCCAAACTGGACACAAACTGGGTAATGAATGGTAATCACTCCATATTTCTGAAGTGCAGGATACACTCTCTCTGGCTGCAATGTGGCATTTCAGGATATTAGCTTGCTTTAAACGAACTCCATCTAGACTCTCAATGCCACATCCAGAAAGTTAATTCTCCAGCTACCAGAGAAGAGCTCTCTCTTTCATATTCTTTTTATAAACAATTTTGTTTTCCATATGTATTTGTATGGGTTTTATGTGCAATTAGAGATGTGATTTTCCCCTGTACCACGCAGGCAAAGAACAGCCATGGACACAGACATAGGTCTTTGCAGTATATGCAGTGTACATGTCTTATGTTGACTTAGTACAAATATTGGAGACACCTTTGAATGAAAAGACAAAAGGATCTTAGTGAGCAGCAGAGGCTAAAGTAGACATGGGTTTACCAGTAATTGTGTCCCTCAGAATCTATATTCATTGCCTGGATCACACTTTACTTCCAAGAGATAGCATTTTAAGCAGAGTATCATCAGTAAAATAAAAGGGATAGATAGCCACTAAACATTAAGTATTTTATGATGAAAAATAACAGCTGCAAATTACTGTAAACCTCCTGTGGTAAAATAGAAAAGCTTGATTTGAGATCCTTTTGAGCTCCCTCTATTGCTTTTTTGTCAGCTGTGTAATTACCAGTTTCTTAATCAGCATTTGTTGCTTTCAGTGAATTAATGTCTCACATCTTTTACTGATAATGTTACTGCTGCCTGGTTTTGTTCTTATTGAACAGACTTGATTGATTGATAGGAAAACAACCTTATTTCAGAAAGAGATTGAATCTATTGCTGATTTATGTTGAAGATGGAAGGTACTCTGGCTTTTGGGACAACAAAATTTGAATAATACTGTTCGATTTCAGCGACAGATTTTCCAAAGTATGATTTTTAATAAGGTACAAATAATTTGGTATGATAGCCAATAATTTACATACAACAGACACTTTATATTATCACAATTGGGGCACCTTTCATTACATACTCTAAATCCTCAGGTTTGTCTTCTAAACCAAATGTCAACATCCTTAGATACCATTAATGCACATAAGTTCACTGAATTTTAAAGAACTAAATTAACGTAAATCCGGTTTAAAACTGAACTGTTGAAAGTATTTACCTAAAAATGACAGACTATTAAATATTACTGAAGTTTTCCAAGCAAATTTCAGCAGCAAGTTATAAGCTTCAAGTGAAATTTAAGATTCCAATGAAATTTAAGATGCTGCATGTTAAAACTGCTGAACATACTTAGAAGAAAAAGGGCTTTTTCTTTACATTGGATTAGCAACTCTTTCACATTTTAATTAAGCATAATAAAAAAAAAAAAAAAAAACCCAAACAAAAAACACCAAAAAAAAAACCAAGAAGGAAGTGCAATTGCAAAATTTTATATTCACTGCTATGAGGAAAGAGAAAGTCCTTACAGAAAGCTCAAGGATGCAGTTCCTGACAAAGGTCCTTTTGAGCCCAAACTATTCTAAGATTCTATGATTTTGAAGTTTGTAAAGAAATATTTTTACTTTCTTCTACCTTCTCCAAGCTCAAGTTATGAATACTTTCCAAATGACTAGTAACAAAGTATTCCACACCCAAAACTGCAGTGGTCTTGATTATTAAAGCGTTTGGACCACTCTGAAAGAGACCTATGCCAGTATCACATCGATTTTGATTACTGAGACTAACTTAATCTGCGAATTGGTTTGGAAGCTGCTAACAAGACGTGTTTTTCAGTGTCAGTTTAGACAAGTACACCCTCATTTTCCATGGAATTACACTAAATGGCTATAATAGGTTCAAGAAAATGTTGCTCTATACCCATATCATGTCTCCCAAGGTAACTGGCACCAGATATAAAGAAAAGAATATAAGACAGATGCAAGCATGTAACAACACTTTTTCTCATATATTGTAGCAAGAGGTTGTACCTCTTGGCTTTTTATTCTATGACTTTTGTCTAATTGCTTTTTGAATCTGCACAAACTCTTTGCATTCACAGTATGTTCAAGCAATGAATCTGATGGTTTAAGAGTATGTGGTTTGAAGCACTACCTCCTCCTGTTCATTGAAATCTTTCACCCTGTAACTCACTCCTGCCTCCTATTGAGTATGAACAATCCCCTGGTTTGACTTCTCCAGGATTATGTAGACAATCACCATCAGCTACTGCATTGACTGCAGGGCCCTGGCCTTCTCTCATACTGCTCCACAGATTTGTTTTTCCTTGTGAATATTCTATGAATGTTTTTTTTCCAAGACATAAGTATGCTGTGAGTTCACAATGATAAAATTCTTCCTTCCTTCCTTCCTTCCTTCCTTCCTTCCTTCCTTCCTTCCTTCCTTCCTTCCTTCCTTCCTTCCTTCCTT
>JAOEHX010057917.1:0-16860 GCA_025448015.1 Bolborhynchus lineola
GTCTCTGCTTCCTCCCAGCTTCCCCTCCTCCCTGGCAGAGCATAAGACTCAGAAAGTCCTTGGTCAGACTAAACATTCTAAGCAGCAGAACTGTTATCAGTGCTGTTCCCAGATTGAAAATCAAAAACGCAGCACTGGACCAGCTACTAAGGAGAAAAATAACTGCTACTGCTGAACCCAGGACAGAGTGAATGCAAAATTATTGCAAATGCTATGCAGAAATATGCTAACTTTGCGGCATACAATATACATGATCAAAACTCAAAAACCATTTTCCCTTACGTGCACTAACCCTGACATACTTCTTGGACTCCCTTATTCTTAACCCCTGCCTTCAGAGGAAAATTATTGTATTCCTGTGTTATGCATGAAAATATATTACTACTTCTCAGACCCCTCTTTCTTTTTCAAGGGCCACATAGGTTGGACCCTCAACTGGATACACTACCTTAAGATTTTAGCATACACTAAAACAATTACGTAATATTATATAAATATATAATACTATATATAGAAAAAGAAATAATATTTTTTGATTTAACTTTTGACATTGTTCCAGTGATAAAAAAAGTAAAACTGTTCTGTTTGATAGCTCTTCTATTTATCCTTACTTCATACTAGATCCTATACCATCTAAGGTGGGTTCCCTTTAACTCACACTGGTGTGCATCTAATATTATACTTTGTCCACTCCTTTTGATGGACTTTTAACTTCTGTGTTGATAGATGACATATAAATTAGTAATTCCTGCTGGCTTATTTACCGTATCTCCTACTGACACAAAATATAATTGTGTATGTTGATTTTTTTTTGTAAATCTGTCACCTGTCCACTAAGTCTTGCGTCATTAGCTCCTCATGTAGCTAAAACATTCATTGTTTATCTCCTCATAGATAAGTTTGCATAGAAGCAATGAAGGTTTTGATTTTATCCTGAGAGACAAACTATACCAGTATAATCCACACCCCCAGGCATAATATGCATGTAAAGGACACTACAGAAAAAAAATTAAAATGTTACAATGTAAAATGCAAGAAAGGAGTGCATGGCTCACCGTAGGTGGATTTTTATTTCTTTGGAAATTTTTAAATTATGAAGTAATTATTACTTCATTTAAGTCAACTTAACAATGACATATTACCATTAAAGTCTCCAGGCCAGAATAAGTTTGTTTGCCAGGCTGTAGTATGAAACACCTACAATTTCAAGATAAAAATAAGAAGAATACAGATGTGTTTAAAAAACAGACATCAAAACTGTTTGGTCTGATTAAGGCTGATTATAAAATGAGAAGTGTGTTTGCAGGACATCAAGCTTATGTAAGTCTCAATTTCTGTTTTATTTTTTAAACATTGGGAGATTAAAAGCTTCAATAATCCTACAAATGCTACAGATGATTAACTTTTATGTGCTAGCAAAATGATCATGGGATTCATCTATGGTAGTACAAACAAAAGACATTTTATTCCACACAACCTTTATAGGCTTTGAAAGGGAAATTTATAGGCTACTGATCATCAGCAGTACATCAAAAAGATGCTCTTCTTGTTTGTTTTATGTAATTAGTTAGAATGAAGATTTATTGGAGAAAATTATTGTCTCTTTTTTCTATCTTGTTATAAAATTCACAAAATATACAAAAGTCAAAACAAAACTAGAATGCATATCAGTACAGTTTACACTCTCTCCTAGTAAAACTAATTGACTAATTCTTAAATGCTCTTGATTTTGGCTTTGTGTGCTAGAATAAGACTTTATTTCTAATTTCCTTGTGATTTGAAAGGAGGAGCAAAAGTCTTAACTAAGAATTTTATCTGAGTGCAGTGTGAATGCAGAAATGTTTTCCTTTTATTCTTTCAGAAGCTTGGATAAACTGACTCTTCTAAAAATGTTTTATTTTAAACACATGCCACATTTTTTCCCCACTTGTTTTTAAGCAATTCAGCAAGTGCACTTATTTAAAGAACAATTTTATTTTTTATTGTTTATATTTATCACACACAAATGTTTCTAAACAAATGTTTACAAAGTTTGATGCACTGTGCAGCTGGAATGCAAATGATTGGCACTAAATATTTCAGATCTGCTGTTTTGTTCCTGTCACCACATTTGCATGACTATTTTAAGGTACTGTCTCAGGACTACTGCAATGCTGCTGTTTAAATGAAAACATGATGTCAAAAAGGGAACATTTGTAATGTAAACACAAGAAGGAATACAAATTAATCCACACTTTATTAAGTGGTTGTGTCATCAACACTATTTTAGATCATATTTCTGTCCAATTATTTTCACTTATTTTTTCACTTCATTTTCATTTTTTTCCCTTCTGTGTGCAAAGGGATGTCTGAGCCTGAACTGCTTGGCCTAATGGTATGATCTGATGCAATTTAACTGTTATTTCTTTCATGCTATGCTCCTTTTTTAATTTAAAGTTATTGGGGTATATCCCTGTTAGCTGGCTCTCATATAAATCAGTATGCTCTGGTTTTATAAACATGAGCTAGGATAAATAAAAGTAGTAAAGAATTAAGTTTTGACAAATGAGTGTCTCTTCAAAGAAGGCAGAGAAATTTCTTAGCAAATTATACAGATAAACAGTTTCACACTTCAAGAGCACAATTTCTTTAGAATTAGAGGCAATTTTGATGAAATTATAGGTAGTAAGAATAAACTTTTTATGTAGACAAAATCTCAAAATATAAATTAAATAAGAAGTCATCAATAGTATAGCTGTTCCGTTATTTACTTCTCTTTTCCTGATTTCCATCACCCCTGCTGATTTACTAGATACTTCCACAGCCTAGAAATCAGACTCCTGAGTTGCTCTCTTTGTCCATGTTCCCTGTCCAAATATGTTATAAAAGGTAGAGAGTATGCAGAAGTGACTGATATTCCTGCCTCTCAATGCTCCCGAGTGACACGTTTTGTAGCACATGTGAATTTGACCTCCTCTTCTTCAGTACCAACTTACCAGTACTAGTAGGAGATTGAGCACAATTTTCCCTGTGATACCAAATAGCTTATAGGAGAACATACTGAGCAAGTAGACTATAAGGTCTAAATCTGTGTCTGTCTTACCTCTTGTCCACTTCAAAACTTTTACTGTGTTACAGAAGAGAAGACAGCAAAATTTCTTGCATTTTTTTTGTAATACATTAACTGAGGTCACATAAGGTTACATCTGGAAACACAACCTAGTTCAGTGCAACAGCTCCAAGTATCTCTCAGGCACTGTGCCTGTCAGAATTAATGTTCTAAACTGATGTCTGTTGCTGTCTCATCTGGTATAACCAGGAGATGATATTCCCCTCTCATAAATCTTCCACGCCATCAGGCAAAAATGTTTTCTAAACCCCTGGCAAAGCACGTGTTGCTGCTAGATAATAACAGTCCTTTAATCTGTGTAATAGAGCTTTGTATGTCCAAGGAGCATTCTTTTGCAGTGCTATGTGCATACTTCTTTTGTTGTTGGTTCTTCTTCCCAGCCAAATCCTTCAGCAGGTGGGTTATGCATATCATACAGAGAAACTACTTTTAAGATAAACTCCCCATTTAAAACAAAATTATGTTATCTGTGTCATAATGTGATACAAGACACTAGTACAGGTATTTTGCCACATTTCAGTTGCTACTGACAGACACAAATATTAAAAACTACAGCTCTCTGAGAAATGATTCAGATGCCTGATGTGGCAGAATGGCAGAATTTAGAAGGTGAAATCCAGAAGCAGTCCTGCAGCCCAAGAACTACCTCCTGCTCGAAACACCAGATGTTTCTGACTTGAGCAATACAAGTAGTTCAGACCTATAGCATGTCTCACCTTCACTTGGGTCTGGATATTAGTCAGTCTTCACTGAAGTTTATTATTTATGCACTGATGTTTAGATACTGTTAATGGCTAGGCCAAAGGCTATACAAGCAATCTGGGCTATAACATCTTGAACCTAGATTGCCCACAAGCAGGGCTGTAATCCCACTTGGCAGGTTTTCCTGGTGATGGAAGTGCCAGTGGAGAGCTGACTGTCTTTAACATTTGATGGCCCTATAAAATTTCAGTGCAGATTCTGGCTGAAAGAGAACACAAATTATGTAACAGAATGAGAAAGATTACAGTCATTATTTAGCCACTGAAGATGAGGGAGCAATAGAAAAAGCAATTTCAATTAAGCCCTAAATTGAGCAAAAAGGAACCAAAACCTCAAATGTGTATACATAAGAGGTGGAAGATCTGTTTCTGTCTGCATTCAGACATGACTGAATACATTTAAAAAAAAAATAAGATCCATGTTTTGTGGGATGGGAATGGCTGTTATATTGACATGGCTACTCTGCCAGTGAATATATTGTGGAATTTGTGCTGTATATCTAGCTGCCTGGAGATGTATTCTTTAATTCAGCAGTGAGCTGGGGCTAGATTTTGCATGATAAATGCTATGGTAACCGATCAGTGTTGTGTGGAATATCTTTGTAGATTAAAGTGTTTTGATTCATGAATTGCAGCTCATGCAAATGGATGCTAACAAAGATACACATAATCAACATTTCACATATATGAAACATTTATATTCATTGGTACATGTGCATATAATTACATGCATAAACATGCACACATATATGACACAAGCATATCTTAAGAATATTCAGAGAAGGAATGTGGATTTTTGTGCTGTTCTGTAGATTTTTGATATATGCTAGTACAAAGATTAAGAGTATGGAACATTGCATTGGAAGTAAAAGAACATGGTTCTCCATGTAAATCATCCCAGATTAAATATTTCTGTTCAGTTATTCAATATATGCTTAGTCTGTTTAACTATTGCACTACTCTAATTATAAATTGCTTTTTAACATAGCTTCTGTAAATAGTTAAAAATAATTGTTATATATGTTATATTTGTTAATATGTTACAATTGTTATACCTGACTTACTAAGACAAAGTATGTTTTTCATAATGAAACATTAGCAGATGGCAATGTGTTAAATAAAATCTCACATGAGTAAAGTTCCAGAATTCTCATTTTTTGTAACATACCGTCACTCCAAAGAAAGAGCAGAGAACATATGCTTATGCCCCTGCCGTTGCATTCCAAAAACACCTTCCCAGTGGAGAAGGGGTGTGGGAAAGAAAATGAAAAGAAAAAAAAAAAATATTCTACAACAGTATTTCCTGTACCATCAAATTTTTGTTCTTTTTTCAGGGGTATTGTGTGTGTGTGTGCTTGAGGGTGGTGGTAAATGGTAGAACAAACACATTTATTTATAGAGACTTGATGTCTTTTTGCACTCAGGGAGCCCTTCTGCATAGATTCCTAACTGACCCTTCTTAAAAAGTGAAACTGCAATCCAAAAACCTGACATGGAAAGATGGAAGGCTGGTGGAGAATGTTCATATGCAGCTGTTGGACAGCTTGGAGGAACTACTTCTGGGTCCAGAATGCTCTTCCAGAGAATTTTGCTGCCAAGAGGAAATCAGTGTCTGGATCTTGATTTAAGCAATGTAAAAATAGGAGCAGTGATGACTTGGAATCCTTGTTTGTAAAGTTTAGCAACACCAGTGTGCCAGGGGTGGATCCAGTCCTACATCAGCAACAACTCCTGAGGAAAGGCATGGTTGCTGCAGGTCTCAGGTTCAGGAAAGGTGGGGTGGAATTGTGATGCTCCATGCTGTAGCGCCTGAAAGCCAGGTGCCTTCTCCAGACTTGGAATTCACAGTCCTGATTTCATGCACTAAAGTTTCCTTGGTATTAAATGGAGGAGAGCCGGGTTCCTCAGCCAGGATTCACAGCAAACAGCAAACTCTCTGCTACAACACTTAAACTATCTAAGAGGGAATGCCAGTATTTATGGTTTTATGGTCACTTTGTTCTAGCATACATCTGTGCAGTTGTTAGCAGAAGCAATTCCCTTTTTGTTCATGTCTTTCAAAGGTTGCTCAAACCTTTTTCTTTGCAGAAGCACAAGTAAGTGTATGACCTGAGGAAGGAACTGATCCAGATGGAAACAAACTTCTTTTTTGTGTGTGTGGTGGATTCATGAAATGAAGTCAGGGCTCCTCTTGAGGTAATGAGCAGCTGAGGACACTGGTGATGAAAGCAAGATTTTCCCCGTCTGTCCAGTGGAAATCGTATTTTTTCTAAATAGCCTTATCATCTTCAATACTCAGCTCAGCAAAGAAATAAACTAATTGTTCAAGATGAAATTCACCTTGCCTAACTTTATCCAACTGAAAGTAAGACAGTTGATCCAAGCTAATCATCCGTGCTAATCATCTTCACTTACAGTCACTGATGGGAAAAAAAAAAAACCCTTGCAGATAGTGTTTCATTCTTTTTCTCCTATATTTCAAAACGGGATGAATTGACAGGTGGAGGTGCATGTAGCAAGTGATAACTTGACTCAGATTAAAGCCATCTTAAGAGTCCAAGTCCAACTACAGTATATTCAAAATCCACATACATTCAGCCATTTTAAGCCAAATAATAGTAGTAGCTAAAAAAAGGTGAGCTAGTCATATAAATACCCCCAGGCTCAGGAGAACAAATACAGTAGCTTCTGAAATGCTGCAGCAATTCTTTTGGTATTTGAGCCAACTAGGGGAAAGCTACCACAGCTGTGCTTATGCACGTAGGTCTCACACTCCTGATTGCAATATGGGTATATCCCAAGAATATGACTGTACTGCATGTGGCAAAGCAAGATCTAGACACCTGAAATGATAGCTGTAATGCTTCAAAAGAAGTCCAAGAAGGAAAGTCAGATTAGATACATAGCTCACACTGCTGAAGGAAGTATGACACGTAAGCTTGCAGATGCCAGAGATTTAAAAGCTTTTTGCTGGCCTAGCTTCACAAATCATGCCCTCAATTATAGGCCTTTGTGTAATACTTTCAGGTATGAAACAGATAACCCTTTGAGAAGTGCAGTTTGTTCAAGAGAGCTCTATATACGCTGCCTACTCAGTGAGTTGGAAAATGGCAAAATGCTACTGCATATGAATACAAATATAAGCAGAAAAATATTTATTTTGTTGCTTTAGTGAAGTGTGTACCCAGTTAATTGTTTAGACTTCGGATATGTGCAAGATATTTTGTGGTAAAGTGTATATTTTATTCTTAAAATAGAAAGAAAAATCTCAATTGGAACTATGTTTGGCTCTCACACTGTGGAAATTCCTTGAGGTAACAAAAGCAGTGGAAAAAATCAATTTGTTGTGGCTTCTACAGCTTTATGAAAGCTTTTCTCCTTTTGCTTCATTTAAACTGTCTCAAACTGAAATATGGGAGCCAGTTCACTACAAGTGGTCAACAGCTTTTCTGTTTGCTTATGTTATTTACCACAGGAATACAGTAAAAGTTCATGACCTACCTGACATAAATCTAGCTTGCTAAAATGTTACATGTGTTTTCAACTGGGAAAGTTGCTGTTTGAGCTAATAATAGGTTTCCTCAGCTGAAATAAAGATGTGGACTGGAACAAATTGACTATCTGCGTAAAAATCTCAACTTTCTCCTATGTGTGGCCATTTCACAAGCATAATAAAGAACCAGTGTTAATACTGAATGTATTGGGATGGTTTTGGCTTTTCTTTTAGATCAGGGAATATCTGTTCATTTCCATGGCCTGACACAGACCTTGAAGTCTTTTCAACAGTGAAGCCTTATATGAGAGAATGCTTTGTTACATGACCCTATATTTGCAAGCCTAGATCTGAAAGATATAAAGTTTATACAGCTATTTAAAATACCTTAAAATTGTTAGTTGAATCTTTGACAACTGCCTTCTTAGTGTCATGTACTGTGATTTTCACATTTCTTTATATGGAACATTAATAATAGACTGTTAAATTAAACATATTATAATCACTGCATTGTAATCATTATACCTCCATACATATTTACATGCAGTAATTAAATTCTGCTTTATGTTTGTTAGTTTATTTTTTATGGGAGCAACAGTACCTCATAAAAATTCATGTTAACATTCAATGACTTTATTGAAAAGAATGACTTTATTCCAAAATGAATTTGGTGTACAACTTGCTTTAATGCAGCTTTATTGAGCCCTGTCGTACTTAAAATTGGATTAACTTTAGCTTACTTCTGAAGGTGTAAAGTATCCCTTGGTAATGGAGCCAATGTATTCTGTTACGGAAAAAGATTTGAGGCTACCATGAAAAACTTCTTGCTGCTTCTGCTTCAAGTTTTAGTATCATCTGATGCAGGAGGATGATAACTTCTGGCATCCATCTTTGTGCCAAATTAGAGTAATTAGACTGAGTTGTGAATTCCAAAAAAAAAACCCCAAATACCCAAAGCAAACAAAAACAAAACCAAACAAAAAACAAATCAAAACAAAAAAAAAAAGCCACAAAAAATATTAAAATCTTTTGCCTTAGTTTTATCAAAGCATTTTATGTTTTTTTTTTTTTTGCATCTGAGAACATGCTAAATACAGCCTTTTACAAAGATAAACAGGAGTAGAATATGAAGATTTTAAATATTCATAGTGATGATGAACCTATTTCCTCATTTTGAATTTTTACCTTCAGTAAACCTTGAGATAAAATATTGTGTTAAGCCTAGGGGTCCAAGACTACATAAGGACCTCATATATTGCTGAGCTGGACCTTGGAAATCAAATGAGTAGCAGAACTCCTTGCCAGATAGCATAATGGGGATCAACATTCACATTTGCAGAAGTCATGTAGTTTCCATCCCCTTGTAGAACAATTCCAAAAGCCTGCATGTACAAAATATTTCCCAGTTAACTTGAAAAACTAGAGAACAAGCAAGCAAGAACCCTGACCTGCCCAATTTTCCCACAGAAAAAAAGACAGATTTTCATCCACCAGTCCCTGTAACCTGAAACACACTTTTTCATCAAGAAAATTCAGTCCCTAGTTAGGTTTTATTTTTTTCTGTTGTTCCCAGAGACCGCTTATTCAAAAATTTCCTAGATGAGAATCCAATTGAAGACTCCTAAATAGATCCCCTTCTTAAAGAATGGCAACTCAGCCAGAGAAACCATGATCAGCACCTGTGAATGGCAGTTGCTGCTTTTTATAACTCATTTGACATTATTTATCAAGAAACAAAGGTAGTTCTATTTAGGATGGTTGTGTTTCTATGGCTATCTGTCTCTGGTCATGACATAGGATGCAATTAAGAAAACACATCCTAAGGGAAGATTTTCTATACGTACTGTAAATATACACAACTTGTAATTCCATCGTTAAGCCCAGTGTCTTAAACAGCTTTCCATTGTTTCAATCTGTACCTGAACGCTATTTTCCTGTTGCTGTAAATTCTATTTAATTATTAATCCCAAGAAGAACTGATAACCGCTTGACAATCATAATGCAATTCTTTCATCTCCAGATTGTGTAGTAATATGCCACTCCTGAAAATCTTTCTTTAATCCTTTCTTCTTTTAGAATACAGAGCCATGAAGATTTATCACAGCTCCATAGATTTCAAAGAAGACTACGGCTTTGTGATGTCAATCCATAGGACCGTAAAGATGCTACTTTGTCAGAGCTATATTGTACTTCTAAAGTGGAATGGGGAAACTGATTTGCAGTAAAATATATCTTATTACACAATTACCGTATCAGGCAAGCAAAGCCATTGTTCTACATTTTTTCTTATTTCAGGTTTTTAATCACTGAATTATTTTCAATAATGTAAGTTACGTATTTCATAGTTTTATATTCATGCAGCTAAGGTATAATACCTTTTTTTCCCCTGGATTTCCATTTTAGGTGTATATTTCTTTACAAAATATATTTGTAGCCAGTTGTAACTGTTCAATTAACTCATTCTTTTTTGCTTCAAGAGTATAATTTGGAAAAAAACAAGTCCCTAATGCTTTATCATGCTAATGTTAATTTATCTGAACAACATATTTTTGTCACTTTTATTTCCAAATATTACCGTGACTGGCTTTTGACTCTTCCATAGATACATGGATGTGGAATAATGATGGAAAAATCCAGGTCTGTCTGTACTCATCACATAAAAGCAAGCTTTCAAAGCTATTTCCTATCCCTTAGCCAATAATTACCATTTTGCAGTTTCATATTTACTTGTGTGCAATAAAAATACACCTCTGAAAAAAACCCACCCCAAAACAACTAGAAAACACATCAATAGTACATTGCATGCCAAACATACTTTCACATATAACTGAAATAAAAGAAATCAAGTGCCTGCACCTGAGGAAAGACTGGCCACTTAAATAAGCTTATGTGAGGTGTAAGCTCTCTTCAAAGATGAGTTATTTGCCTAGGCTGACTAAGCTCCCGTAATGTCAGGTAACATGAAGATTGGTGTTCTTTGGAATTCCCTATGCGATCCGTGAAACAACAGATCCCTCTAACAACAACAGCAGAATTATCTGACTCTGCTGTTGATACAAATAAATTTATTGCCGCTTAGACAAGACTTACAGAAATATTCCAATACCTTCAAGCTGCAGATTTCTTAAAAAAAAAAAAAAAAAATCAACCTGCAGAAAACAAAACCAGATAGTGTCTCTTTTTCTTCTCAGCTTGGGAAGTCTCTCCCTCTCCCTGTCTTTCCCTTTCTCTGCAAGACCGCCTTGATCATACAGTTCCGATGCAGTGGAGCATGGCATCATGAGGTGCTTATTCCTGAATTTAAATGGAGTGTAACGATAGCGATCCTCTGCAAAAATAAGAACAAGGTCCCGATCGGGCTTGGGCCACCTTCAGTGTCATCAGAAGGTGAATTAAGAGGATTTGAGAATTCCATGTTCAGCTTCGTTACGGATCTTCCCGGTTGCAGCTGTTGTGACCAGCTGGGTACCGTGCAGTGTTCCACACAAGCATATACGCATAGACATATATATAGACACAGACGCACGTACAACTTCCTTGCATGCTGAAGCAAACTCCTCCCACGCTCCATTCATGGTGCACATCTAAATGGCTGTTTTATACATATTAACCCTGTGAAACACTGTAGGATTTTGCTATTCACCTCCCAGATAATAAACTATCCGTTTGCAAGCCTGTCACACAGTTCACAGATCAAAGAATCAAGGTGTCACCAGCCTTCTTTAGTATAGATATCACTGCTTCTTTACTGCCTAGTTATGCTTGCACAGCCCTTAGACATTTTTTGTCTCGAGGTTACTTACCCCATTCAAGTACTCTATTTTCCTTTTCACTGCATCTGTGCCACAGGCTGGCTGAAAAAAAATTACAAAAAAAATGCAACAGTACCCTCCTTCTTCTCTGTTACTTAACTAATTTTCCTCCCATCCTGCTTCTCTTGCTTTTAAACATAGTTTTCCTGCAAAAAAAGAAAGGGGGGGGGGAAGGGGGGAGGAAAAGCAAGCATTATTATAAATTTCAGATTAAAATTTAATTAGAAGGTATTTTTAAAAAAAAGTTTAAGAGAGGCTTATTTTCTTTTCTTGTATGTTCAGTAGTTGTCATGGTTTAATCTTCATTCCATGTCTTGAAAAAAAAGGGGTATGTGTGGGGGAGAGGGAAGACAGGGATTCTGGTTGAGGATAGTGTTTATACCTTTCTAACAAAACAAGAAATTCCCTCAGTTTTTGCTCTGTGCTGTTTGGGTCTCCATCCATTACTTAAAAAGGAAGCATGATGAACAAGTTCTTGTACAACTCTTTCTGCCAAGATAGTGCCTGTGCCAGAAATTTATGAGTAATGGGCTACAGCTGTGATCTCCAGCTCTTAGGCTGTTTTGGTATTTCAGTAATTACAACAGTTTCATTAATATTTAAAGTGAATAGTCAGTTCAATATCAGTAAGAGACTATTTTGTACAGAATGGATGCATTTTGCATTTGCATTTGACATTTGATAATATCTACACATAAGCTCTGAGCCATAGAAATGAGCTGTCACACAAAGGAAAAATTAAGCCAGATGTAACTTCTTAGTAAATCTCTGAAACTGTAGGATAAATGTCCAAGACTGGTAGTGGTATGAAGAGCAAGCACCTTTTTCCCAGTCTTATATTTGTTTGCTACATGAAACATCATTTTTATGTCTTTGTTTTGTGCTTGTGATACCTGTGGATATTTAAAAGAAATAAAAACTGGAAACTAGATGAGTAGTAAAATAACAGGTCAGATATATGAATATAATGTCTATACTTGTTTAATAAAACCAGATGTGTTTCTGAGATGTCAACTTTTCATTTTATATTAGTTTTCATTTTAGGTTACCATTCCCCTTAGCAACGGCATGTATTTCTTGCACAGCTGAGGCAATTAAGTAGGCTCAACAAAGAAGCATCTTTGGCATTAGCATAGTAGAAATAGAGGGTAAGCAGAAAATGACAAAATTTAGCGTAGAGTGGTATAAGTTCATAAGCATGGGAATAAAAAGCCTTTAAATTCTGCATACTCTATGAACTGAAGAACTATACTGTTCTATAAAAATGCTAGCTCAGTGTTCTGCAGCAGTAATAAATCTAATAAAATGTTAGGAACTTCTGGAAAAGGAATAAGGAATAAAGCATAAATATCACTGTCTAATTGCATAAAACCATAGCTCTCCCATATCCTGAACACTCTACAGTTCTAAATTCCCATTGCTAAGGAGTATGGTAGAAATTGAAAGAGATAAATGGAAGGTGACCAAAGAAATCAAATGCACAAAGTGGTTTCCTTACAAGGAAGGATCAAATAGATGAGAACTACTCATCCTAAGAAACTAGAACTACTTTCCAAGGAATGATGTACTAGACATGTTTGCAGTGATGAGTGACTTTTCAAATAAAGTAGGGTTATCAATTGTATAATGAACAAAATGTGATACCTAATTCTTCACACACCATGCAATTCAACTTTAAGATTTCTTAACACAAGGTATGTGGATGCTAAAACCTTTCATGTGTTCAAACCCAATATTCCTAGAAAATTAAATTATGTTCTTATGACATGAGGAACCTCTCCCCTCCTGCAGAGGAAATTCCTGAGGAGGCTGACAGAATATTCTGGAGAAAGTTCACTATAATCCTTGGAAAGTTTGTATATTCTTTCCTAAACATTTACTATTGAGTAGTGTCAGAAATAATCCAGATACTGTGAAGAGGTGGCTGGTTTGATCAATCTTGTGTTCTTCAGAAATTGTGTTCTTCAGAAATAGTCTTGTCAGTCTCCTAAAGTAACCAGAAAATGTATTGTATCTTTACCGGCAATGCAAATGGAGTTTCTAGTTCCTTCCTAGACTTCTTTATAACAGGTAAACAACCTCACTTCAGAATGTGTGAAAGACAAATAGTTAATTTGTAGTATCTTCTAAGAGATTATTTTAGAAGTTAAAAAAAAAAAAAATCTTCAGATGCAATTAAATAATCATTTAAATCCTTTTTCAGAACAAGTTGTGAAATATATTTTTAGTGCAAGGATCAGTCCAATATTATAATGTGCTATTTAAAATCAGCAAATAGAGATGCTTAAAACCCTAAATTTCAAAACAGATTTGGGATTGGAAAAGAATCAGTATCATATTACTGATCACCTATGATTGCCATCTTTTGCTGTATCTATCCCTCTGCCACACTAGGGTACTCTATTAGCTTAATATGGTATACTGTATTTTGTATAGAAATAAAGGAATTCTGAACATGCGAAGTCACTCTTCTAGCACAAGTGAAATTATTATTCCATTCATTTATAGCCCTCAGAGTCCTTTTTCAACATTATTATCTATATAATCTTATCTGAGATTATAACTTTGTTGAATGTATGTTGTGTGGCCATTAAATTGCACCATAAGGCTAGAAAAAAGTGTTCACAATTTTTATGTGTTTTAATCAGGCTGAATGTTCTACTCTTAATTTTCAACAATTAAAAAATAAGGTTGTGCAAACTGCATATCTCACTTTGATGTCATAGAATGGCTTTAATATATTATCCAGGTGAGTAGAATTTCTAGCTGTTCTACAAAAAAAAATGAATGAATAAATGTGCAATAATCTGTGCATGCAATGAAAGTGGAGTGGTTATGAATAATATTGGAGACAATTTTTCTTACTGGAGAACAAAATGGTAACAGGTACCCTCTTGCAGAACTTATTTAAGTAACAGACATGAGATTTTACAACTGTGGTAGCGAAAGAGTAGACATGCAATTGTAGCAGAAAACACTGTTTTTCTGTTCTACAAAATACTATGAATTCTCAGCATAAGTTAAGTTAAAAGTTTGTAGCAGGCCTGGATTTATAGAACCCAAGGCAAATAACTGAGATGTGTTCAGCTGGGACCCTAGCCACTATGAGCTCTCTTGTCATTGGAGAAAGAAAGTTTTGATGAGGTTTAGTGTGAGGCTCCTTCCATGCTCCACATCAGTCTAAAGTGAAATGTGCTGTTCTCAGAGAAGAGATGTTATAAACTAGGTTGCTAACCACTGAACTGGAAGTGAGGAAAAGCATAGGAGTCTACAAATAGCAGGATACCAGCAGACTATGGTGAGCACTGGAGCCTGGCAACGTGAGTGTCTCTCACCTTCTGCTTTGTTGGCAGGAAATTGAATGCAGACACCACCAGGAATATGGTGTGGGAGAGAAACACTTGCACAACAAGCTCTCAGTTTCAGCTGGGAAATATCAGTCACAGTCATGTATGTGTGCATCAGCATGTGTATGTTTGACAATATCCACTGTTGGTCATGTCCCAGTCGGCTGGCCTCAGTTTTTTTTTGAATGTGCCCCTATGTTCCACTGCGGGAAAACAAGATGTTAGCCTAAGTCTGTTAAGGCACAAGGCAAGAGATCTTTCATGGGCAAGTAAGAGTAAACCAGTCACATGTACCCAGTAATCCCCCTGAAGTGTACCAAGACCCACAGGCTGACTCATCCCAGCAATCAGGTCACAATTTGACTCCATAGAGACTTTTGAGAACTGGGGCAAGGAAAGCAGTAGCCTCATCTGGGGACATCAGTTGTGAAAACAGTCCTGTAGCTACATTTGGTTCAACCTGGAGCTGCATATGCAGTCTAGACCTCATTTTAGTTTTTCTTCTTAATCAGAAAATCATAGAAGAGGCATAGTTGCAGTGTGTGAATTAGTATCAAACCATAAAGTATTAAGAAAATACAGGGGGCAATCCACAGCAGATCACTGAGCAGCTCACCTCCTTTCCTAAATTTCAGAATTTCCTGTTTTTTTCTGCTTGATAGTGCAAACAATGAAAACATAGTTATTCATTTTTTTTTATTCTTTTTTTTTTTTTTTTTTTCCCCAGAAGTGAAAATTCTGTGCTTGCTCTGCCACAGACTTCAGATATATAGTTCTGAAAGGCGTGCAGGATGTCTTTGGTGTTAATGAATATAATGAAGATGGCTTTTGGTCATCAGAAAAGATAATACTGTATGAAAAGTAAAGGCGAATGTTTTCAGACTTTTTCCCCTCATTGACATTTTATAAAACATTACACCAAAACATACATTATTTTTTTTTGAACAGAGTATCCTATTCTATAGTCCGTCTTTTTGCTTTCAAAAATTTTCAGTATGAATTAAAAAAAACCTAGACCTTTATTTGATACATGATTTGCAAAATAAGAACACTAAAATAGTGAACCAAATGCCAAAATCTCAAATTTCTTCATAGTTGTCATGGTTTAAGCCACTCACGCAGTTTGCTCACTCACTCCCACCTCTTTCTTCTCCCTGCTCCCAGGGGGATGGGGAGGAGGATCAAAAGAATGTAACTCCCACAGATTGATATAAGAACAGTCCAATAACTAAGGTATAACACAAACCACCAATAATAAAAATGACAAGGGAAATACAAAGGAAGAGAATACAACAGCTCACCACCTGATACCCAGCCTGATAGAGCAGTGAATCCCCTCTTTCGAGTACCTGCCCTTAGTTTTTCACATCCAGGGCATGATGATGTGCTGTGGTATGGAACACCTCTTTGATCAGTGTGTGTCAAGTGTCCTGTCTCTGCTTCCTCCCAGCTACCCCTCCTCCCTGGCAGAGCATGAGACTCAGAAAGTCTTTGGTCAGACCAAACATTACTAAGCAGTAACTGAAAACATCAGTGTTATCAGCACTGTTCCCAGGTCAAAAGTCAAAACCACAGTGCTGCACAAGCTACAAAGAAGAAGAAAAATGCCTGCTACTGCTGAAGCCAGGGCAATAGTAAAAGCAGGTTCAAAGGCAAACAGCTGGTACAGAAGCTCGAAGTTTGTGTACCACATCATTCTTTGCCCTTTCCATCTTACGTTATGCCTTGCAAATAGACCTGTTGGAGCTTATTAATTCTTTCCTGTCTCTCACTAATTTCGTTTTTAAGCACAGTAATAATAACTGTCCCCATCCAAACATGCTCGGAGGCTAGTGTATTCTCTCTTTTCATTACTAAAGTGTTAATAACCCCAAGTTTTCGGTAACAGATGTTAATTTATTGAAGTAACTATATTTCATTAGTAGGTAAAGATATTAATATCACTTACATTTAATTTCAAGTTAATACAGTATCAGAAATTGTTTTAAATGGAACAAATATATTAATACAGCACACTGTTCATAGAGTAGTAGTATGACTAATAAGAGTAATGACAGAGAGCTTAAAAAAAAGAGAACTGGCGAAGTAGTTGACATTTTCCTAGCTATTCTTTTGCTTTGTGTATGTGGTGCTAGAATACATTCTTTAATACATTTTAACATAAAATTATCTTTGTTTTTGTCATGGGTTCAGCAGTAGCAGTCATTTTTTCTCCTTCTCAGTAGCTGGTGCAGTGCTATGTTTTTGACTTTCGGCCTGGAAACAGCGCTGATAACACCAATGTTTTTAGTTATGGCTTAGTGATGTTTGGTCTGGCCAAGGACTTTCGGAGCCTCAT
>JAOEHX010057919.1:0-19109 GCA_025448015.1 Bolborhynchus lineola
CCTCCTCTGGACTTGTTCCAACAGTTCCATGTCCTTTTTATGTTGAGGACACCAGAACTGCACACAGTACTCCAAGTTTCTCATTGACCAACACCCCCAAATCCTTCTCTGCAGGGCTGCTCTGAATCTTTTCCCTGCCCAGCCTGTAGCTGCGCCTGGCATTGCTCCAACCCAGGTGTAGGTCCTTGCACTTAAGGTGTAGGACCTTGCACATGGTTAAACTTCATCAGATTGGCATCTGCCCACCTCACAAACGTGTCAGGGTCCCTCTGGATGGTTTTCCTTCCCTCTAACTTATCAACCAAACCACACAACTTGGTGTCATTTGCAAACTTGTTGAGGGCAAACTCAATCCCACTTTCCATATCACTAACAAAGATGTTGAACAAGACCCATCCCAACATCGATCCCTGAGGAGCAGCCCTCATTACTGGTCTCCAGCTGGACATTGAGCCATTGACCAGAGCTCTTTGTGTGTGGCCATCCAACCATTTCTTTATCCACCAAGTAGTCCAACTGGGAAGGGGTTTTAACTTGATCTTTTTTCATTGACACCTGGGCTCCCTGGCAAGCAAGATCTCTGAGCTTTTGTTTTATCTTTTTATCCTTAAGTACGTTCAATTTAAGATATTTAAAGTACTTTTCTAAGCATGTTTAAACTACAAACCACAATTTCTACCATTTGGATACCTTCTTGTTTCCAGCATAATTTTATTGTATATATTGGCTGCAGCCAATTGAGCCTTGGAGTACTTTCTGCCTTACAGGTTAGATAAATCTGGCATTGAAAGGTTCATTCACAGCAGCTGGATGTGGGTACTGCAGATTTATTTTGAGTTTCAGGTAACAAGGAAGGAGAAGCTTTTTCTTCTGAAGCATTTTTAAAGGTCATAAAAATTCTGCCTATGTATAGGAAGAATTGACACATATATTCAGTGGTTTTCTAGATGCCCAAGCAAGTAAGATTCAGCTAGAAATTTATTCATGCCTCTTGCTGGGAAGTGATTCTTACCCTCTTACTGGAGGTCTTCAACTGATTTCCACAGTAATGGTTTTCAGCATTACCCATTGTATTTTGCAAAGTGATGATGAAAAGAATTGCTACCTTGCACCATTTGCAAGACAGCTTTTGCCCAGCGTGGCTGCAAAGTGAAACTAAAAAGAATGTCGGAAGTTATTCCACAGGAAAAGCTTTAGCCAGATGAAGAGGAGGACAGGCTACCAGTTAAGTGACTCTTGTATAGCATACCACCAAACATTTGTTGGCTACTAGTATAGCTGGGTACTTCTGATCAAGAGACTGCCATTATATTCCTGTATCAGACTCCTGTATTCAGTGATGTTTCTTCTTTTCTATCTCACAGTTAAACTTTTGGTGTTCAGTATCCTTCACATGAACTTTAATAGCTGTCATCAATTTTTCTTTGCCCTGGCATAGATGAGAGCACCTGCTACCACAACAGCTGAAAGGCATATTAAGAAGCTGTTCCCTCCTGTTTTCTGCTGTGCAGTGTTTTTTCTGAGCTGAATGCATGCCTGATTATGTGCTTACTTGAACCCAGTCTCTGATAGTAACGATGTTTGCTAGGCTGAAGAACTGGACTTGGGGATTAAACATGTATTTGGGTCATGGCTTGAATGAGAACCAATGAAGTTATCAAACAAACAAACAAAAAAAAAAAAACTTCAGTCCCTTGCAGTCATAATATAAACCTGACAGATCATGAGAATCAAGGTCAACACATGAATTTTTTCAAGGGCATGTGTGCTGGAGCGTGAAGTTTGAAGTTTACGTAAAAAAGTGTATTTTCTCAAAATAGCTGCCATGATGATTTTATAGTTATTATTTTAATGTATGCAATTACATTTGATGATACTGAGCACTTTATAAAATGCTTTCACATTTAAGTTTTAAAAATTTAAAGAAGAGAATTTTGAAGCTGAAGAGCTCAACAGAAAACAGTATACTTCCAGTACTTAAGTGTAACATTCTGAACTGCTAAAATTGAAAGACTCACAAAAGAAGTAAAGCTGATGTCCAATATCACATGGCAAATGTATAAAGCAGAACTGCATTAAAAGTTGTTTGACATCCTACAAGCGTGTGATATGATTCTGATATTGTGCATTTTAAAGAAAAGTGAAAATGTAGACTAAAACCCCAAGAATTTAAATTCAGAATCTAGAAATGAGTTGCAGATTACTATCAAGCATTTTGGAAGCCTAAACTGTAGTATGTTAATTTAAAATAGTTTTGATAATTAAAAGATAGCTGCATTTCATAACACATAATATTTTCACTTGGTTTGTCAGTTCATAAGTCAGCGTGAGTTTCAATGAGATTTAGGAATGAGGCTACTAAATCACAAAAGTGTTGTTAAAGTAAAATTTTTTAAAAAGCCAAAACAGCACTGTGCTTGGACTTGTTAAAGCCTTTTGTGTGTGAGTGTTTCCATCCCACAAAATGAACTTTGCACTTTCTCTGCTTTTGGAAAGGCTGTCTTTCCTGCTTCTAAACACAGTGGGATCAAGATTTGAGTCTGTGAGGTTCATGAGGCTGGACTAGTGCTTGTTGCTCGGTTATAACAAAAGTGGACCATTTAAGCAATGAATAACAAATGATAGAAGTGTTCAGGATGACAGAAGTCCATCCTTAGGATTTTATAATGTATGGAAAGATTGGAAATTAACTGCTAATTTGCCATCATTTAATGCAACTGGAGAGGTGGATGGTAGAGGGAAGGGAAGGCAGGCAGCTTGCAATTAGTAGGAGCTAAGAGTGAGCATGGATGCTCAGGCATTGAGTATGTTTGGTTTTATCATGAAGCAGAAGGTTCTGCAATATTGCATGAGATAATGACTTCTACTGAATTCCTGGTGGGAAACCCTGTTACAAATGCAGCTGCATATGCAGAAAATGATGTATACCTCTGCCACACTGCTTCCCATACTTCACCTTGTAGAGCTATTTTTCAGCTTTTGTGTAACAAGATGCAAGCAAGCCAGCAAGCTCGCATATATTTTTTTTCTTTTTTGTGATAAGAGAAAAAGTATCCTGATTGTATTCCTCTTTTTTCCTTTTCTTTGTTGTTGTTGTGTAGGCCCTGCTGTCTCAGCTGTGACAGTGAGTCTGACCCTCAATCCACTAGCAGAACAAATGGTTCTATAGGCCAGTCTCTCCTTCACTCTATGACAATCTGTCTGCAGGGGTGAGAAAGCAGTTCATTCTCTGTTCCTATTCTCACTGGTCAAAGCTCTTAACAAGATGTCAGTGCCTACTGTGATAGCAGTTCTTAGCCTTTTTGTGATTTGAATATCTTACTTGGAAAAGGGCACTAAGCTTGTTAAAATAACTTCACACAGACTCTGAAAGAGGCTTGAGATTTTAAGACCAATCAGTAAACTGCATTGGCTTTGAAACATGGCCTTTTATTCTGCTACCTCTAGTCTATTCAAACTGTGGTATCATCTCTGCCACAGTTCAGCTGTACTTTGGGTTTGCTTTGGTGCTTTCACATGGCAGATATAGCCTTAGTTCTTTCTGTGATAGTCAACAATAAATGTCAATGAAGTTCACTAGCGTGATACAAAAGACCTGGTGTATATACTGCTTTCTACCAATTTTTATAAAAATGAAAAATATAAAAGTAGTATGCTGTAGGATAAGCTTTTCACTGAGTATGCTGCTGGAGAGGACAGCAGTACATTCTGTGCTGTGTGGAAAAGGAGTCATTGGATTTCTGCCCTGTAGCTTGTACATCCATCAATAAGCTGTCATCTAGTGCTTTACCCCTACCAGAGTGCAGCAGTAAAACATAATATTTTGAAGTTTCAGCAGATTTCATTGTTTCTTCCTTTCTGCAGCAGTGAATTGCAAGGAAATGAGAAATCTTTGGCCAAATACCTACCCTACTAGTCTACGACAGCAGCTGGTCAGGAGTTGTGATTAGCAGTCTCTCTCTCACACACACACGTGGTATTTCCTTGCTTTATGAAAGGTTATTGTATGGGCTGAGAAGCTGAACAGATGAGTATGAGTATGAGTAATTGTAATTTTGATTTTTTAACCATTCTAGAAAAGTCTAAGAAGGAAATACAGTTAGGGAAAATTGCGGCAACTATATACAAATGTTTAAAAGGATGTCAGTGAGTTTTTTTGATCATTTTTTTGTCTCAGATAAGTCTCTTGACAGAATAGAAGGAGCTTCTCAAAGTATCTTAAGTTGAAGTATAATATATAGCCTCTAATTCTTTATGCTATGCAAACATAATGTGCGCTTTGGGATATGACAGTAAATAAAATACTTGATGTATTCTTAAAGTCTAGTAGTGTAGAATTAAGTGTGATAAATTAACGAAATAAAAATAATCATTTTGTTTCTTCTCCTAATACTAAGACCATATGAAAATCTCCCTCAGGAAAAAAGATTTTTTTTTTTTCCTATCACTTTCCCAAGTTTAACCTTGTGAAGGTGTCTCATTTTACAGTCTCCATCATTTAGGGTACCATGGTATCTGTAAGGCCTCTTGGTAGTGTCTATTCAACAGCAGCAGAAATGTATTTCTTTTCTTGCTTAGACACTCAGTGAGTTCAATTCTGCAGGCACAAATGTTTAAATATTTTTTTTGTTCCCAGTCTAAACGCATTATGCAAATAATTCATTTCATAAAAACATAACAAATGTCTTTGTAGATTTTTTTTTTTTTTTTAAACATGATATTTTAGGAAGCTAGTGTAATTTTAAGAACTTAAAAATCAGCAGCTACAACATAATAGGATCTGGGGTTTATGAAAATAAAACCATTATGCCCATTTTTGGTGCATGACAGTAGAAAGACCTCTGCACTTACCGGTAATATGACAAGTGCTTTATTTATGGCAACTCTTACAATTTTCTCCCAGCATTTTCTTGCAGTACAATGTGGTCTCCAAAAGGCAGAGTTTTATGTTGCTGAGAAGAGCTCTCAATATATTAATGAGAAACTGGACAAATTACTTGTGCAAAACAAATGTTCTCAGATTTTGTTTTGTTGCCTTTAGCTTTCTAGCAGTTCAATATGTTCTTGACATTATGAAGGATTGCACTCCAGTAAGACATAAGCATGGAAGACGGGAAAGTTCTCTGACTGTATGATTAAACTGATCTGAAACTTTACAAGTACAGTGTGCCTGAAGTAAACAAAAAACACATTGCCATGGGTCAGACTGGAGTTCTATTCATTCTTCTTCTGAACCTGGCAGTACAGTACATGAATTTTGTAGAGGTCTGTTCAAATGCTTCGATAACCTGAACACCTTATCTTCAACTGTATTTGTCATCTTATTACTCAGGGTTTTGCATTCTACAGGCAGTGTCCTAAGGCATAGGACAGCTGAGTGACTTTCTAAGTCTGCAAAAGAGCAGATATGAACCTTGTCCCTGGAAAGCTGAAGAAGTATCTTGATCATCCTTTGGTTCTGAGTAGTCTGGCTCATAACCTTGCATATTCAGTGATACCATGATTTCGGTAATTCAGTTCCTTCCAGTTACAGTAAGGATAATACAAAACAGCTTCAGGCTAAAGTGTGCCTGAAGCTTACCCACAAAAGGCTGCATTATACTGAGTCTAAGGACCAGAACCTGCACCAGATTTCTATGCAAGTTGCCTAAGATCCGTTTCAAAGTCCACTCACTCAGCTTGGTCATTTGGATTGACTGCTAATTTGGAGGGACACCCTGGAATTCTAATGTGAATTCCAATTCACATTGGAGAAATTTGGGTTCCCATTTCTCTCTGACCTATTTTTCATTCATGTTCTGATCTAAAATCATAAAGTGATATTTCTTAATATCGCACTTTTGCTTTTTTGCTTATAAGCATACAAACTTACAGGTATGTAGTCCAACTGAAATACTCATTGAAGGCACGTTTTCATAAGAATTAAACCTCTAAACAGTGTCCTTACTCTGCCTGTAAAAATAAGGATTTGCTAGGCTAATTTCCTCGATCAAATTAATACAACTACTGGAATGCAATTAACCTTTGATCTATGAACTTGAATATTTATTATTTGATCTCTGTCCTGCATTGTTACTGTACTCTTTTTTTTTTCTCTCAATAGATAAAAGTTTCAGTGCATTAGCATTGCAGTGACCAATGAAAGGACTCCTTTTTGTCAATGCAGCTCTGAAAGCTTTGCCATAAAAATTATTATTCATCTGTTTTTGTGAAAAGTACAAAGTACATCCACCTCAGTTACTTTAAGCTTGTGGCACACAGTGAAACAGTTGGTAGCTAAAGATGTCTTATACTGGTGCTTTTGTGGCTGTATCAAGAATAAAACCTCTGGATTTTAGAGAAAGCATGCACTAAAACCTGCTCACTTTTGCTAGCAATATTATGACTCTATTAGAGAATAAAAATTTCTCTTTGTTTCCCACTCTTGCCAGTTAAGTTCCATTCACCACAACCAATAGCAGCAGGAAAGAGAAAATTGTGAAATCTAGCAAATTGAGAAGAGATAATATGTTGCTATACATGCCCAGGATATTATGGTGTGCCCTAGGAGAAAAGGAAAAGTCCAGATGTGCTTCTGCCAGCCACAGAGGGACAATCAGTTTACATGTGTTTGAACTCATTACAGTAATTTCTATTATGAATCTAATTAATTTTGATTTAGTTTGATAAGTACAAGTCAAAGCTTATTCTCCTCTCCTCTAACAGGTTAGTGCTGGGGTTGCTGTTTCATTGCTAAACGGTTGCCAACCATTTATATTTAAATAGGACTATTTGCAAGAGAAAGACAAACATGCATTTCAGAAATGAAAGTGACTGTTGGGATGGTGATGCTATAGCACTGAACACCTGCTGGGTGTAACTCTTGCGTCTGGAATAACCTCATTAACACAACCCAGCAGTTAAGATTACAATGCAATTTGCTTTAGGTTTTGTGTGTAATTCATAAAAATGAGATGCCAGCTACTTAAAGGCGTCATGCAGCTGCCAGCTGACCTGTCTCCTGGTCCTTATTCACCAGTGGGTGGGATTTGGCAATAGTACCTTCATAAATTGCTTGGAAAATCCAAATCTCTCATGATTTGATTTATTTATGCTGACCTAAATACAAGTTATCTGTAGAAATTTAGGGACAAAGCACTTCAAGGGACATTGTCAGCTAATGACCATCCTTTATGTGTATGGTAAGATAGCCAAAAACCAGTCGGTTTCATCAAACAGTCTTCATGCAAATATGTGAATGCCACTAAAAGGGCCTTGTGAGCTCAGTATAGTTTTCCTCAGTGAAAAATCCTGTGAGCAGAAGTATTTAGATTTATCTTTGCTATTGCAGTAAGCAGAAATCCAGATATTGTGTGCAATTAAATTGAGATAGCTAGGTTAGCAAAATGTGCAGATTATGCTAGTAAATGTTCAGGATACATAAGGTGGGTTCTACTATTCCATGTGACCTGGTAAAGCATGACAAACATGTTTGGTTTTATGGAGCAGCTTATAAAAAATTTAAAAAACCTCAACCTATTTCTAACCAAATTTATACAAATTCTTTTCTGGAGCTATCAGCTTTTGAGGCAAACTCAAAAGAGGTCAAGGTATTTGTACTTGTAAAGCTCTATTCAGAACACCCAAAGCCTGCTTAATATTTGTTTTTTTACACATTTTGGTAACTTGGTTTAATACTTCATTGACTTACATCTCAAAAGACTTGCATCCAACTCTTGGTGTTGAAAGAACTTTCCTTCAGGAAACTTGTCTTTTAAGTAAGTCACCTGTTCCTATAGAAGGTAGCATGTGATTGCCATCCAGAGGCTGTTTCACCTTTGTGAACTAAACTGTACTTCTCTAGATTAGATAACTTTGTGTCATAAATACCAGTGTCAGTCAAAACCTACAAACACTGTAGAGAGAATGATCCATCTTTTACTTTCCTGCTTAATCAGTCACTTCTGTTTGGAAGGTTAAGACCCCAGCACTAGACTTCAAAGTAATGTTCTTAGCACTTGTGTGGGGATAAACCCAGGGCATGGTGAAAAGAGACAACTGATCAAGTACTCTAGCATCTGGTCCACTTTGATTACATTGACTTGTTTTTACAGACTCATGGGTGCTCACTTGTGCTGTAAATTCTGAACATTAAGATCAGTTTGTTTGGAGATCATGTTGATTTAATTTCTTCATAACATCATCTAAACAGTATAATGAGCACACATTCTGGGAAAAGCTGCAGCAAAATTGCCATCGTGTATTGACATGAGTTTTTCCTTAAAAACACTGTCCAAGCAAGAACTCCAAAGGTATGGGGGAAGTATTTTCTGTTACTAAGAGATGGACTAAAATGAGGATAGGAAAAGGGTGACAGACAGATGCCTGATAGCAAGTGGAGTTTTAAAAACCCAGTGGAATACTGACAGAACTAGTGAGAATCATTTAGAAGGTAAAGCACTGTTAGGCTTTAAGAGTTTGTGAATTTTGCTATTTAAAGTAACATATGCAGAACCAAAATTGATTTATTAGCTGCAATGGGTGTCCCATCGAATCATATATCCTGTCACTTACAGTAACCTGGACCTATGCTGGATTCCAGTGTGTGCAATGATGTGGTGGGATTGGAATAACCTGCCAGCAGAAATGCCTGCATCTAAAGCTTCTGGAGATGAAATGAAGAGCCTAACTCCTTGCAGAACTGACTTCTGACTCTTTAACACAATTGTGCAAGTATGTGTTAGGAGGGGAGAAGTGGAGGGGGAAGGCTACAGAGAAAGGAAGAGGTTAATGATTCAGAAGTTTAAAATTTGGGAGATGAAAGTAGTTAGATACTATAAATTAGATATTTTACAGCCCAGGATTTGAGAGAATGAACAGTAAAAGAAAGATTTACTTCTCTTTATTTCTTTTTTCAATTGGTCTCTTACCCACCCACAGACAGTGGTAAATATACAAAGTCATGCTCTGTTTCTACTTATTATAAATATTCAGTATTAATTATAATTTATTCTAGGAAAAATCTAATTGAAGACAAAACACTATACTTCACAAAGAAAAATATTCCTTTTTTAATAGAAAATGGAATCATTAATATTGATCATTAATACAGATCTAGTTTTGTGATGAAACTTTCAAAAACTGCAAGGAAACAATTAAATTTAAAGCAGCCTTATGATATTATTTGTTGCTAGAGTTTATACACTTAACTAGTCTGACCTAGGATACTGTACTTGGGTGTCTCACTTGTTGAATCTGCTAATGTTCACTAATATCGAAGGATCAGTTTTGACAAAATATGAATTCTTTCTGTCACTTATAATATATATAGGTGGTGTTAGTGACTGACATTCCTACTCTGCAAAATATTTAAAGCATATCTGGTAAAATATCTTGGTGCTTGCAGCTCCCAAGTAATTCCCCTTATGAGATAATGGGTTTGATTTTGTGGTAGACTTCCAATATACAAGCTGACAACTTCTCGTAGGCGCATTCCTCAGCTTAAATTTCCATTTTGAGGTAAATAAAAATGGTTCAACCATATTGTTTAAATAAGATAGGCTGAAATTCGTTGTTGTGCTATATAATTTCTTGCAATCATTTAATTGAGAATCCCTAGTGTTTTGAAACAGAGACCAAAAATTTGGCAGAAGGCTAATCTACTATTATGGCCATGCCTGTATTTGGCCTGTTGACAAGGCTGAGAAAAATCATCTTCCTTATAGTCAGCAGAGGCTTGTCAGAATTTACTGAATTCTCTGAGGATGTGTCCTTTCATGCAGGGCTGTTGGGCCTTTTTTGAATGTCCCTGTAAGCTCTGGTCTTGCCAGCCAGGGCTACCTGTGGGCCAGGGGCTGGAACAAAGTGGCAGCTGAGTGGCAGTGATAATAATCTAGCTTCTTTGTACAGCTGGCTGGCAGGCTGTGTGTGTTGGATGAGATAGCCCATCTGGATGCAGGAAGAGCAGAGAACTGGTGCCCTGGGCATGGGGCAACAGCAGAGAGAATCTGGGGGAGTTACAGGTTTAAGAGAAAACAAAATTTTTTTTCTGTCTTCCTCTTCAATTTTCTTCCATATGAAAAATAAATTGCCCTGTTAACTAAAGATGCATGTTTGATCAAATAATACCCACTCAGAGATGAGCAATATGTATCTGGCAATAGTTCCGTCTCATGAAATCGAACTTTTTCCACTTAAAAAACTCCTACAAAACCCTAAGTAAGTTAAAATCTGTGGTGTTGTGCACGTGAGACCACCTTTACTTTTATGATTGTAAGCTTTCACGGCAATGTTCTTGTTCCATTGCAAATAATCTTTTTGCTCTGAACTGGCATTTCACTGGAAAATTGTACTACCATGAGCTGATAATGGAAGCAGCTTTTATTTTTGTTTTTGTGTATGGGAAAGGGAAGGTGAAAAGTTGTCACAAAATAGCTAGCAGTTCTGTGGTTTTTGTCTAAAGTAGTATAACAACAATACAAGCTTGATGACATGTAAATAACAGGCTTCTTTAACTAGAGCAGTACATTGTACTCTCTCCTTTGAACAAATGTAATGTTATGCCTGTAATTAGCAGTTTCTTGAAATGGCAGTACATGTTTTCAATAAACATGCATTAATCAACACTGCAGACTGATTTTTTGGGTGTTAATTATTATAACTGTTTCTGGGAGAAACTGTCAGGCTAGCTGGTATACTGTAGTGGTAATTGTGAAAGTATCCAGTGAGCAATGCCCATGTGCTGAATACTACTTAAAGAGCTAGAATGCTAATTTTTCTCTTAAGATCCTGTTTATTTTATTCATCCAGATACAGCCTCATGGAAGCATTGGATTTGAAAGGAAAGGTTAAAAAGTATTTCAGACATCAGGGCATTTAAATCAGGTTTTGGTCTGACTGACTCTCCAGTCTGGGTAATGTGGAGAGAGCAGAGTTAGCTGCTAACTTAGTGCCCAGAATGCCATCCTGGTGAGGCAGTTCTAGTTCATCACCCTAAATTGCTTCAGCTGTTTTTTTTTTTTTTTTGGTTTGTTTGTTTGTTTGTTTTTTCTTTTTTACAGTTTCACAGAGTAGAGAAATATGCAAATATGTTGATTAGTTCACAGATGACTTGAGAAATTTCTATCACCATCTTATTCAGATAAGGCAGTTACTCTGTTTTGGCAGCTTTTTCTGAGCATCCATTTCATGCTATTGCTCCATGACTCGAACTCAACAGTACCTGTCATCATGTAGGTAAGTACTGTTTTTTTTAATTAGCATTAGTATTTTCACCTTTAGATTTCCTAGAGGAACTGTGGCAGCAGGAGATTTTGAAAGACCTGATGAGCTGTACTGGCTGAGTCTGCTTGACCTCTTTTATTTGTTTTGTTACTTTTCTGCCTTCCCTGCCTTTCTTGCCTCACCGTCATTGCAATAGCTGACAACCTGTTCAGTAGCATACAAAAAAATTGCCTCAATTTTGATTCCTGATGATAAATCATAGCTGTATATAAGGATATATCACCAGAATATAACTGAGATTCAGTTAAAACTGAGATCATTACATTTTAGACAAACACGTATTCTAAACTACTCATTTTTTTGTGAAGAAATGAAGGCCCAACACTCAAATTGAATCTGTGGGCTGTGACCATGTCATTTGCTTTAACATGGCAATCCTGACTTGGTCTAACGCTGTTGGCATTCCCCAATGTGTGAGGAAATCAAAAATTTTCCTTTGATTTATCTGTATATATTCAGGCATGATAGCACCAGAAATAGGTACCTGATAGATGTATGATGCTCCATACTAAGATTTATACATGCTGTGATTCTAGGTGAAAGACATAAGGAAAAGGCATTTCCCATAAGACAAGCATTCTAAACTTTCAGCATCCCTGCCACCCTTAATAGAGATGAATGGTGCCCATAATTATTAAACATGATTCCCATGTAGGTAGGAAAAGAGATTTCCCACAATAGAAAACACTCAGTTTTCTTTTGAGGTGTCTTTTATCTATTACATTCAAATGTGACTTACTCTGCCTTTCATGTAACACAGCTTGAGATTTTGAAGGTAGTGGTATTTCCATCACACACATGAACTCTGCCCACCTCCTTTGCTGGCTAACAAGAAGTCTTACTATGAGAAAAAAGCAGAACCTAGAGTGACAAATGATGCATGAACTGACAATCCTCACATTCTGCTATGCTTTCATTTATGATACAATATTCAGTTAATATACAGCCATCAAAACACATGGAAGCCAGGGGGAAAAAACCCCAAAAGTACTGAGTACTGTAATTTTTCCTCTTCTTCTGTTAGTCTATACTTATCTCCACAAAACTTAAAAGCTGTGTAATTATGTAATTTGAGAAGAAAATAATTAACCACATATATAATTCCTGCCACCAAAAGTAACACTGTTTTTAAAATTACACTTTCACAGAACCATTTTGTCAAAATACAGTTTTCATTGATCTTGGCTTTTTTACAACCTTCATTTGAAGTTGTTTTTTTGTGGCTGAAAGACATTGCAGGGCTTTGGGCAAAGGAATAATGCATCATCAATATTAACACGTGTGATTGCATGTGTTTAGAGATGTGAAAAGTGGTTTGAAGATAATTTAAAAGGATGTTTTTATAGTGTGTTGCTCTGTCCCACTAAAGAGAGTGCCTTTTAAAGTGTCTTCAAGAGAACCATGAAATTCACATGAACTTCTAGGATTTTCTGTGTCCATGACCATAATAATTTAAATAATGTTAAAGACTATTAGAACTCTGCATTAGCATTTTACTTGTACTAAACAGCAGCGAAAGCTGCTACATACTCTCCTCAGACAAAATTATTTTCTAGGGGCAGATTCTCTAAACCCTTCTCATGTTAGGGAAGTTCATTGTCCTTGAGGGAATTATAATTTACTCTACCTTCCCATATACTGTGAATTAATTAAGTAAAATTCTCACCAAATCTCACTTGTTTTTTGTTTCCACTGTTCTGAGCTGTCTATGTTAAAAGTATAAATGTTCAGATTGTGATGCTTCAAGGTTGGATTGAGACTACGATTTGACATGCAGCTGCTCTCTATCATAGCAATATTTCCAGGGAACAAACCTATGGGAGAATAATGCTGATCCCAATGTACAGATCTCATCCCTTATAAGCCTTCATATGTGAGTTTTCTATAATTGCATTCCCCTAAACCAGTTCTAATTCTAAAGCTTCCTTTCTCACACAGTGTGAAAGTTATATCGCTGAAATCAAATTACTTGTCTCTAGATAAATAAATGGAATAGTTTCAGAGATACTATGCAACACTGATGCCACCTATGTTTCCAAATAGGCTTTTCAAGCTCTCAGTGCAACATCTTTTAGTAGTCTGGTTTCAATTAAAAAGGAGTATGCTGTATTTCCTAGGTTTGGTATGATCAGAACATCTGTGAGACTTCAGTGTGACTGTGAATGCCTGATAAACAAAACGTTTGCAATTTAACAGTGCTGTGGAATGTTTTAGCTGGATTTCTTTGGAGTTTGTTTTAGCTTGAAGAGAAAAATAGCCTGCAAAAGTGGTAGAGAATGAAAAAGTTAATTTGCCATTCATGGAAAAAGGTAGGTAGCTGGGATTAGCTTGCTGATATGTATATCTGAAGCTTGAAAATTAAGGTTCTAGCTGACTAGTCAAGTTGCATAGTTAAGTAATGTTCAACCACTGCACTGAGAACTACACATATTGCAACTCTTTCTTTACTGCCACTGGAGCTGTGAAGAAATTGCATTTGTAAGGTAGTGAAGTTGCAATGAATTTGTAGTTCAATTAATAAAAAAATCTGAAATGGAAGATTTTCCAATTACTGTCTTGGTGAGATTTTCATTGGTGAACAGACAAGAGGTTTCCGTCCTTTACTGATGAGGATTTCCTCATCAGATTTCTCAAAAGCATGGCAACTGGGGACTACTTTGGCAAGGCAAGTGTTGGTTGTGAAAGATATGACTAATGATGTACTCAGTGGCTTGGAGTCACATTACAGAATTTTCATAACAAAGGTCTATCTTGTCAATGAAGATGAATGTTCTTGTATTCAACCTCTGTTCGGAGGGAAACCTCCAGGAAATGGGAAAATCCTATATTTACTGGTGACATTATTCTAGATAGAGGTCTTTGTACTTTTATGGAATTTAGGATTGACCATAAGCTACAGACAAGTGTGGCTGGGAAGAATGCCATTCCTGGCATCAGTTAATGCCTAAGTGCTTTGACTTTGCACTGTAGCATTCTCTTATTTCTTTCTGTATCACAGTTAAATACTTAGATTGCATTAACAAAGTGACTGGGAAGCACTATTTCCGTACAATCTTATAAGGACTGAGGTTTTGCATAGTGGATGACAGTGAGCAGGAAGTTCAGTAACAGACAGAATTCATAGTGAAGATGCAGTATTACATGAAGCTGAACATTGGCAAGTCTTTCAAAACCAAAGGGAACTGTCCATGTAGATCTTGAAATGTAGAAACAATTTTTTGCTCTTTGGAAAGTAATACTTTTGAGCTTTCAATCCTTCATGTCAATTAAGAAGCTTTATGAGAAATTGTGTTACAGCCTATTTTGGATAATAGTATCAATGTTCCATGCAAACAAATGCTGGTAATTGTTTAAAACATTTTTACGTTGACCGCTGATATAAATACGTGTATTTTGCTGAGTACTGTTAGTGCTGAGTTCATACTAAACTTTTTCTGTTACTGACTTATTTATTTATTTTTTTTAAATGGTGTCTTACTAGACTGGAACTTTATGGGCTTAATTTTTCCTTCACTAGGATCCTAAATGTTAATTTGGAATGAACTCTATTCAAAGCGTGCATTTGAGAAGGGAGACAATCAGTAGCAGAATTCCATCAATAGTGAGGCTCTCTAGAGACACCCAGAAAGGTCTCATTTTTATGCCAGTAAAAACCCTATGAATTAACTTTCCCTCCAGGAATATTTGTTAATTTAACAGAGATGCTTGATACCTCAGTTATTGCTGACCCTAAAAATGTATACAATACATCCCTACCTGTAGCATTTTTATTTCCATAATGTTGCTTATGTAGTTTTGAAGAACAGTCAGTGTTGACTGAGAATTCAGCAATTGTGCCTCTATGCTGCTGTATGGACATGGTTCTAGAAATCTGTAGTTGCTATATTCCATCATCTGCTGATTGTGTTAGATAGCCTTGTTAAGCTTAAGCAGAGATGAGAGTTACTTCACGAAGAGGGTAGATTAATGTTAAGTTGAATCTTTTCCCAGTTGTCTGTAGTGTTTGACATTATCTGTCTGTCACATACCCACACAGACTAGTAGAAAGAATATAGCACTCTTAGCAGACAATAAACTGGATCTTCTCCATAGAGTGCTGCCAAGATGGGTCAAATCTGTTCTGGAATGACACTTTCTGGCGGGACATTTCATTTATAGTTTTAGTGATCTGCATTTGCTTCAGTCCTGATTCTTTATCCTTATTTGTTGTACTTGCACACTGGCACTTCATTCTCACTCTTTCTCAAATTCAAAAAAAAAAAAAAAAGCTCCAAGTGCAGCTCTCCAACTCTTTTTCAGTTTAAATGCACAGTCACACCAGTACTTCCTCTTTCCCCCACCCCTTGCCATTAATACCTCTCATGCCCATTTCTATATATTTTTTCTTCATTTGACTATGCTTTATGCCTGCATTTACATGGCCCTATACTCCACTTAGGAAAGAACCTTGTAGTTGATGCAAACCACAGTGTTCTTTAAGGAACATATAAAGCCTTTTTTAATTCATTAAACACTAGCCATACAAAGGCAATAGTCCACGCTGCTTTTTTTGGTCTTTCAGGTTTGTATTTTAGATGTGCAGTGACAAAGTAGGCACTGCTCTTTTAACACTTACTGCTTATAGGGAAAAAGTTGTGAATGCTTACAATACTGTAGAAAAGAATTTGGGTTATGTTGCTGAAATAATCAAAGATGTGGATCTTCTATCAGCTTTGACATCATTACTTTTACAATGGGAATTGGATTTAGATAGTATATACAGCTGGTTTTTTACTTCTTCTAAGTTATATGTGGACACAAAGATTTGCAGTCTCTTGGATGTGTTTTTTAGTGCCATGAAATTCTTTAGCTAAGTGAGCACCTGGGAGGAAAGCAACAGGCAATTAATTCATGACCCTAAGTGGTAGTGTGTATGGCAAAACTAAAAACTAATTGAGATAAGCTATCATTTGACTGTTTATTTTCATAACCTAATTGTTCATTTCACAATGACTGTAGGCAACATGATTAAGATAAGCTGTGAGAGCAATCAAGCTGAAAGAAGATGGTAATGGACTACACGAGGAATTCTTGTTCTCTGTCCACTTATTTTGCTGTAGTTTAGAAAAGCTCTACAGCTGATCTGTGCAATATCCTGAAATTACTTTTTTAGCCAGTAGGTATACCAAGGTCAATCTATTGACAGGCACTGACATTTCTGGTAAAAATGAAATAAAAATAAATATATAAAATAAATTTAAAAAAACCTAAATAGATTTTGTGTTTTTATTTGTTCTTCAGTTCTTTTCTCTGTACCATCTTCAGACCTAAACAATTCTCACTTACCATTTACAGGTCAGGTCCCATTCTTCAGACAGGGAGACTTCATCCCAAAAGACTCTTTCCCTCTTGCTTATTATTTCAGCTCTGTCATGTATCAACCACGCCATTCATGATCCATTACTGCTCCATTTTCCCCTTTTCAAAAAGCATAAAAACCTTTTGTCATTGGCCTTATTTCCTGTATCTCTTTAAAGCAATGTGATGCTTTTCTGTATATGAACAAGGTGAGTTTGATTGAATGAGAAATTCTTTCATGTACTTGCCTGCATTAGACTTTTAAATTGCAGGACAGAATTAAACTAGATATGCAGTGATGCTCTCATAAGATATTTAAAGTCCAGTTCTGCTGGCAGCTGGCCTAGATAGTCACAGTATAAGATTGCTTCAGCGAACTGGAAAAGCGTGACCTTGACATCTTTGCTTCTGTTATTTTGAAATAAAAGTGGTACCAGTCACTTGCAAGTGGAAAAAGTACATTACAAAGCTACAAGGGATTAACTCAGAGTGAATTTTGAAGCCTAGATGTGCTTGTTTTGAAACAGGAAGACTTAAAAAATCTTCAGAAAAAAGGCATTTCTTTGGTTAAGTTTCCTATTTGTGAGCATTGTATGCTGAGCAATTCCTCTTACAAGCAGATGAAAGATGCTTCATACATTTATTTTTAAATTATTTTCTTCCTAAAAATAAGCCAAAGGCTGCATAAATGTATTTAGTACATGCTGCTCAAAATGCAAAATGAGTGCATAGCAATAAAGCTAGGCTCACTCACATTAAGATAAATAGCCCACATGCAGAAGAAGAAAACAGCTGTATCATCATTAATTTATTTTGTTTGCACATATATAGTGACTGGGGGGTCTCACTCTGTTAATCAATGGAAGCCAATACATAGATGTGCCTTGGCCACAATGAATAAATCCATGTCTCTCTAAAGCCCTTCCTTCCTTTTAAAGCCTTTCTACATACAGCTGAAATAATAAGCCAGTGCAATGGATAAATGTGACCCCACACTTGGTCTTCACATTCTAATAATAGCTTGAAGTAGAATCCTAAATGATGTATGTATTGTTTGTACTGAATTGTAGTTATTTTTTTAGGTTTATGGTTTCTGTGACACGTTGATGCATACACCCAAAAGAATTGACTGAGGATTAGTTTTCATAATTTTGTGTTCCAGGTGATAGATTTGCCTCAGTGGGGCCTGCAATGCTTATTAATTACATGCACCATCAGGAAAGGAATGTCAAAGAAAACGCTATGAATTTTAGAGCAGCCAATAAATTAATTTCTACTGTTTCCTTTTCACAAAACAGTTTATATGACAAAGATCCAAATACTTCATCTTTTACTCATAAAACTGTAGCAAAGTCCAATATTGCAAAATATCCTTTCATGAACCAGAAGAGAATGTTGGTACAGATTATGCAAATAAATTAAAATGTGTCAGTATTGCTACCTCTTGTGTAATTCTTTCAGGGGGATTAGAAACAAGAGCCTTGCCCAAGTAAAGTTTCACTGAAGAAATGAAATCACAGTGATCTGAACATCATCACTGCAGGGTCTAGAGAGAAAAAACAACCCATTCTATTCCACAAAGCAAAAGCTAATTCTTGAGTTTTCCTGTATTTTTTTTAATGAAGTCAAATAAATATTTTATTTGTATGGTACCATTCATCCAAAGATTTCTCTGAATAGACTGTTAAAACCCTTGGCCAGAACAGCCTACATAATGTATACACAGGCCAGTTTCTTGAAGCTGATCTTGCAACATTCCCCTTTCTGACTTGCAAGTTTGACCAACAGAGAAGCAGTATCACAATGCCCAGAATTTGATAAGTGCCCAAGCAGCATTACCAGTGTTTGGGGTTACTGCAGAAGAGCCAGTTTAGAGCCACCTTAATGTTATTCTGCTTTGCTGCCCTGGACCTACTTCTGCTTCTTTTTCTTTTGTTTCCACCAAAGATGAGATGAAGTTGAATGTTTTCTTGTCAGGGAAGTTAATATAGTCATGACCCAGCCAAAGAAAATCAAGACTGTGAGAAAAAATATAATTGTTTTGAGTCACAAAAACCTGATACATTTACTACTCAGAACAAGGAAAATATTGTCAAATGCTGGCTCTTCATCAACATATGAAACATGATTGGAGTTTGAATATAAAGCAGTCCCACCCCTACCCAAACAGAAAATTAAAAAAAAAAAAAAAAAAAAAAGTGGGAAAATTAATTTTCTAATATCTTGACTGTTAAGCAGTTTTTTAGATCCAAGAGCTTAATGAGAATGTGCTGGAAAAGAGAAAACTGAGCAAATGTGAATTTGGAATTTGTCTGCCTGAAATTGATTTGGGGGTTTCCTCTGTAATCTCCATCGTATCTTAAAATATTGCACCAAACAAGATTCCCTGATTCCCATCCATAAGCTGATCCGTAGACTGGAGAGTCAAGGAGAGATCAGTAGGACCCACTCACCCTTTAATAGCCCCATATGGCCAGTGTGAAAGTCTAATGGAGAGTGGAGACTAACAG
>JAOEHX010057923.1:0-18291 GCA_025448015.1 Bolborhynchus lineola
TGTGTCAAGGTCCCTCTGGATGGCATTCCTTCCCTCCAACATATCAACCGAACCACCCAGCTTGGTGTCATCGGCAACCTTGATGAGGGAACACTCAATCCCACTGCCCACCAACAAAGATGTTGAACAGGACTGGTCCCAGCACCAATCCCTGAGGGACACCACGCATTACTGGTCTCCAGCTGGACATTGAGCCATTGAGCACAACTCTCTGCATGCAGCCATCCAGCCAGTTCTTGACCCACCTATCAAATTGATGTCTCTCCAACTCGGAGACAAGGATGTCATATGAGACAGTGTCAAACGCTTTGCACAGGTCCATATATATACACATGTACACACCATTTAATGCACTTGCTGTAGGACATGTAATATTAGTAGTTTACACCAAAGCCAAAAATTGTGCTGATGGGTGAATGCCTCAGGGTACCAATAGAAAGTGTCCTTGCTTTGGATGAAGTCCAGCTTAAAGGAAAGGAACAATGTTGTTATATTTGGCAAGAACAAGAGATCCATAAGAAATGATTTTAAGTCTCATATCTTCCATTTAGCCGTGTCACTGCCAGTTTCTCAATTTCATTTTTACTTATTCATATTAATTCAGTGAATTATTTTCAGTGTGTTTTAGAATACCTGGCCAAGGGATTAGAACTGAAGGAATAACATTGGTAAAAAGAATGTTCATTATTTGTTATCTTTTAATTTATTTTTTTTTAGTATTTAATGTATTGTGTCAATAATGATCATGGTAACTGACATCCTTAAGGGATACTCCGTAATTTAGTAAGTAGAACAAAGGGTCTCCTGCCCACTTCCAAACAGAGATAACCAGTGGCTGGATGACATAATAATAAGAATGTGATTTGCACTTGCAGGAAACACTGCTTATACTTAATAATAGTAGTGACTTCTGAGGATGAATAAGGTGGAATTTATCCCTGCTGGCAATCTGTGGTAGCAGTAGGTACATTTTCCACTTCAGCAAAGACACCAGGGATTGAACAAATGTATTAAAATTTTATAGGCATTAACAGAGTAATATTTCATGACACAGCTGAAAAGCACAGTCACTCTTTCCTGAGACTGAATTACACTGAATATTACTAAAACATACAATTTCCTCCTTTCATATTTTGCAATATATGATCAGGTAGTAAAGCCAGGAGAGAACATCAGCTGCCAGAACGAACACACATAAAAAGAAGATTCTATACAGAATTAGTTGGTTTGGACCACCCTGACTTGTGTAGGAAACTCTGCACTTCCTTAGGAATTCTGTCCTTCTCAGATCCTCTCCCTTTTCCCAATTCTTCTTGTTACAAACTGAAGAAAGAAAATTTAGAATTGACAAGAAGGAGAGAATGGAAAAACAAGAGAGAAGTAAGAACAGAAGAGATGCCCAACAGCAATGTTTTCCAATTGTATTTCAGTGACTACTACAGATATCCAATCTACACACAAGAACTCATGACCTTCACCTTTAAAATCTCAACACCAATTAATTATATGCAAAATTATGTCATAAGTCGTACTACACAAAGTCAATGCACACAAAGTTTTATAGAGAGTTTTCGGGGGTGGCTGGGTTGTTGGGTTTTTTTTAATATAACATTTACAGTAATTTGGTGAAGTCCTGAACTTGTTTGAACAGAAGAGAATGGGTAGAACTCAGGCAAAATTTGCATGAAGTTGAAGTTTACGCAGTGTTTTCTTTAACCGTGCTATGGACAAGAAAGGAGAAGATGCTTACAATGAAGAGAACAGGTTACAGAAACACTAGTTCTAGGTTTTATAGGGATTTTCCCAACAGAAGCTTCACCAATAAAGAAAACTGTAAAACACTCACACACAACCTAAACAAAACAGCAGATTAATAAATCTACACAAAATGCACATAATATCATTACCACACAAGCATATCATGATCATGCACATCATGCACATATGATGCACAAATGCAGATCAGACATCACATGCTACCAAAGAAAAACAGTTCATGTATCAAAAATCATCCTTTGCAAATAGACGTTAAGATGTTGTCTGTTCAAACTTTCTGCTCAAGACACCTTGGAAATCTGTTTTTAAGCACTCTGCCTGGATGCTGGTGAGGGACTCTTCATTAGGGACTGTAGTGATAGGACAAGGGGTAATGGGTTAAAACTTAAACAGGGGAAGTTCAGATTGGATATGAGGAAGAAATTCTTTACTGTAAGGGTGGTGAGGCACTGGAATGGGTTGCCCAGGGAAGTTGCAAATGCTCCATCCCTGGCGGTGTCCAAGGCCAGGCTGGACACAGCCTTGGGTGATATGGTTTAGTGGGAGGTGTCCCTGCCCAAGGCAGGGGGGTTGGAACTAGATGATCTTAAGGTCCTTTCCAACTCTAACTATTCTATGATTCTATGTTGTTTTGTGAGGTTATTCATTAGATGTGATAACAGAAAGGTGCCAAAAAAATAAATGAATAATCTATGTAGCATTCTGTTCTGAATCTAAACAGCAAAATATGCTAAATAACATGAAAGTGGAGGAGCGCACAGTTTTTCTCTTATGCTCACATTTAAAATTTACAATATCCTACCAAATTTGATTGTTACTTCACAGCTGAAGTGCTTCATTTCCTTAAAAGTCTTTGTGAAAAACTTAAAGGTTTTGATGCCAAAAGAAGTCCTAACTGACCTCTCCTGTTATTAATTTCTGAAAAGAAAAGTAGATGCTCCTACTGCATGATTACATTTCAAATTATATGCAAAATTATAATCAGTAGTTTTGGTACTGAAGTTGACTCACAGTACATCGCCCTTTTCTTAAACACATATACACCTACCAAGTTTGAAAGGCTCTAGTGAATTTTAATTAGAATGTATTTCTTAGTTACTGATCCCTTATTTCCTATTTACATTTGATACGTAGCTGGCAATGTTGCTGAGTTACTGCTAGGTATCAATTTCAGAGGAGAACTGCACTTTTAAGTAATAGTACTAAACAGCAGAATGCTTAAAAAATATACATAATTATATACATACACCTTTCCTTTATGAAAAACAAGATTTACAACACTTCATAAACAGGTCACATGTAACAGTCGTATTTATCTAAGAGAAATCAGGCACCTTAGTTCAGTATCAGTTTCATTCTGAATAGTGCAGCTTCAGACTACTGGTTATCTTTTAGAACTGAAAGTCTTCAAATGGATACATAAGATTAAATATTTAAGCATATATACAAATGGTTTTGCTAACCTCGTACTGTCAGCTTGCTATATAACTGTGAGTTCATTTCCTTGTCTCTCTTGTAGCGTCGAAATTCATCAACAGCTTCCCGTACCACTGTGACCGTCAAAACAAATCCCTGTTAAAGATATAATTACGCAATTCAGAGTTCTCAAAATTGCTAGAATAGAAATACACAAGTAGAAACAATATACAGAGTAAGAACATGCACTTAGAATATTTTTTTTTCTTATTTGGATTTTGGCGTTTTCTTCAATCTGTTTAACTTGAAGAGATGTAGTTATAATCAGAATAAGTCATAGAACTAATATTAGAAGTTATAATTAGAATAACTACATCCCCAAAGATGCATACTTTAGATACAATTTGAAATGTAAAATTTAAAATGCTTTGGATGAACTAAGGACAGCTTTTATAGCTCAATAAACATATACCCCTATCTTCCACAAATTTTAGGGCTTTAACATTTAAGTCTTCAATTCTAATATTGAGGTCACTGCCTTATTCCTAACAGAAATTAAAAGGCAAATGGATGGCTACTTCAGTAAATTTTGCCATCTTAAATGTACTTATTTACCAATAGGTCACAAATATTCACAAAGAAAAAGTGGGCTTGTTCACAAGAACTATGTATCTAAATGCTTTGGCTGCTATTTTCATTGCTGCCACTGCAGCTTCTGCTGGATGAGCAGTGTGCTACATGCAGTTACTATGGTCTCTGGCCTCAAAAGATGGTAAGCTAAAAATACAGAACAGTTCAGGGATAAGCATGTGAGAGTTTCCCCTTTCCCTTCCTAAACCTGCCTTCAGATACAGCCTTCTGACTTCTTAAATGCAAGTGCTCACTCTTTCTCTAGAACTGAAGTCAAATTTTCAACAGTAAAGGTATCTCATTATTATAAGTAAGATGGCTAAAAACTCAAATATTCATAATTCCTCCAACAGATAAGGTTCTAGAATATCTACCTAGCTTTGGACACCCACCTATACATTCTTTCTACAGGAGATATCATTACACTTTTCTTGCAGAAGTCCAATAGATTGCCAATCTTCCCTTAAACTCTTAAGAAAGAAGTGAAGGTGTAGAGTATTCCTAGAAATGTTTTGACTAAAATTAGCTTTTTCAATAGCAAGGGCTCTTTTGCAGTTCCAGACCAAAATTCCAAAGCTTACTCTCTTTTAACCTTACACTCCTCCCGTTTGTTCAAGTTGACATTAACAACAACACTTACATAAGATCTACGTAGAACAAAAAGTACCTTTGCAAAATGCATTAATTTTTACTCCTAGGGCATAACTGAATGAGCAGTAGGGTTTTGCCCTTTTCTGGCAGCAGCATTTTCACAAGCTTTGCCAGAACAGATATTTTAGCAACACCAAAAAAAGCACTCCTGAAGCACCTTCAAACATACCCGCCATTTGCACATGATTAGTCTCCAGGTAAAAAAAAAAAAAAACAAAAAAAAAAACCTGGCTATTGGGTAGCGCTCAGTATGTATGATAAAAATATAAAACATTTATCTCATTAACTAGACAGTAATCTAAGCACAGAATGCAAGGTGTTAATTGCAAGAATTTCCTGTAGTGGTCACCACATCTTGCCTGGCAGCCCAGTACAGCTAACTGTGACTATGACGAACAACTTAATACATTTCCCTTTTCCTCATTTGCTCAAAGGAACTTGATACTCTTCCAAAAGGAAGCTGATATTGTGAAGCCAATCTTACAAAAAAAACCCTCATCATCTTTAACTGTAAGCAGTTAAGTGTCTTTAGCATACTGCCTACAAACTTGTATGCTTTACATCCTTCGTATGTTGGACTCAAAATGAGAAGTCCATTCTCTACTGTGCAGACAACAAACCAGTAAAATAAAGCCCTGTTTGAAGAACTCCAGCACTTGATTTATGCGTATTATGCTGTCTGTTGTAAAAACCACTGAAGTAAAAACCAAGCACAACCGAAAACTCCAACACAAATCAACCCCCAAACAAAACCAAACAAAAAAAAAAAAAAAAATAAAAAAACCCACACCAACCCTCAAAAAAAAAAAAAAAAAAAACAAAACCAAAAAAAAAATCCAAAAACCCCACTCTCTTATTATGAAAATTTATCAGCAGTTAGATGCTCTTCAAAGAAAATTAAACTTATCTGTTAAGCAAAGACAGCCCAATGGGTCCAAGTTAAATGTTTTATATTTTTATCATACGTACAGAGCCTTACACAATATCCAATTAATCTCTTTATCTGGAAGTTAATCATTAGTAAAAAAAGTATTCAAGAAACAAGTGAGTTGTTTAGCAAAAAAGCACTAGCACCGAACAAGACGTTGTATTTCCAAGCTGTATGTGAAAGCTAGGAAAAAATAATTCAAAATATCCTTGAGCAAGATAAATGCATCTGCATAGAACTGATTATTTGCAAAATACAGTATTTTCTCCCTTCGTTGTACAGCAATAAGATAGGTTGAAATGGGAAGTGATTTTTATCCTCACTACCCCACTAGTGTATAGAGCTGTACACAGAACTTGACTGTGAAGAGACCAGCTTACAAACACAGCTGACTTCCAGCTTTTCTTACAGTGTCCATGACAAAAGACCTTTGCAAATACTCATTTCAAATCCCACTGTTGAACAAACTTTCTGTCTTGGAAGTGTTATTTTGTTGCACCAGAAGCCAAAAGTTGTGGAAACAGAGGTGTGAAGAACCTCCAGGACAATCTCTCCATTCATCAACACTTAAAAGGACACATGTTGCAACAATTAAAACAATGAAATCAATCCAGAATATTTACTCTATTGACTTGTTAAAGAATGACCTTTACTCAAGCAGTCAGCATGTCACTGTACCTCTTGAATACCACTGAGAATAAATGTTACTGGAAAATACCTTTCTTAAATAAATTTAGAAAATAAAGCATTTGTTCTTTCTGCCTTGCTTTTAAACCTGGTGTGGGGAGGCCAGAAGGAAGATTAAAGAGAAGGTAATGATCTAGTTACAAACAAGAAAAGAATTCCAAATCATGGGAATGTAGCTGGCAGACTACCAAAAGGGCCTTTTCCGAAAAGAATACAATTTTCAAACCTCAGGAAACCTGAGTCAGAAGCAACTGTTTTGAACAGTTTCCCAAGAAAACACTGCAGAGGGCTCAATAAGACACACTGAAAGGAAACCAGTGAGACTGGCAGGGCAATCAATTAGAAAAAGCGTGTTTAAAAAATACCTTATTTTCAAGATTCAATTTCTCCTGCTTTACCCATGGCTTAAATATTTTATCTCAGTTTTTGTGAAAAAAGGACATGATCAAAACTGACACAGAAGAAATGCAAAACCATTATTCTTTCAATTCTATTCTATCCTGAAAACATAAAGAAGCAAGCAAATAACAAGAAGCTTAAAGAAATGTAACACACAAATTGTTACTAAATACGGTTCTCTATTAGCTGGATGGTATTTGGTTTGGTTTTTTAAACCTCTCAAGTGACCAGCAGCCAGAAAGCAGCACTGCACACTCAGACCTAGCCAGTTAACAAAAAGGGGCCTCCAGCCTTCGGGGCAGGAGTGCGGCAGGCAGGTGGAAGGGAGGGCTATCAACAACAGCTTCTGGAGTATCTGCTGTAAAATACCACAATTTCAAGGAAGGATTTTACTTCTGTTACATACTTTAATCACTACAGTTTACCAGTTGTAAAATGATGAAATGTATGTATACATAAACTTTTCATCTGAAGTTACAACTTCTAAGTTAACATTATTTTTCAGTTTACCAGAGGAGCCCAGTATGTGTACAGGTAGCCTATTTTCAATGCTGGGACAAACTGTGAGCAGGACACGACGAGAAAATAAAGATTCAAGAAAAACTTGAACTGTTCATATAAAACCTAAAATAAAAAAAAAAAAAAGATAAATGCCTTCAAATTTGCACACATAATGCACATAAAATTCACTTTTTCATGATAGTAGATATAAAATCATTACATGGCATATAAGGTACTACGACAGTACTATATAGCACAATACGCTCTACATCAAACTACATGCACTACAAGGTATTTTTAATATTATACTGCTATTTTAGTTGGAAAAATAATTTCATGCTAATGTTCCTTTGCTCTGAAGAAGCAGTTTGCTAATTTTTTTTTAGATTTTGAAAACTGAACTACGTGAACTCAATCTGTATGAATATTAAATATGTATCAAGATCACTGTGCAAAGATATACTCTGAAATTCTAAAAGTAAACACGATTTAGATGTTTGTTTATTGCACCCTGCAATAATTTTACATCCACCACAGTTACCTTTATGAGCCAAAACAGTTTTTAAAAATTTTCTTCTATTATCAATAAAAAAGCAAATTAAGTTTGTATCAGAACTTTCATTACTTACATTAAGTTTCCATTTTTAACTATTAAAATTTTTCTTCCTGAAACTACAGCACTAAAAGTAAATCTTATTTTTTCTTTAAGTACCAAAACTTAAATGCTGTTTTATCTGGCTAATGATGTCCTTCTGTCCTAAAAGTTTCATACCCCAGCCTTCAATAATAATTTTTAAAAAAGTAAAATAAAATAAATCATTGTCATCAAGTCAACAGAAACTGTTTACAAAAATATTACCCTAGTGTGCATTATTTGAACTTCGAAAGAGTAATAAAACTGACTAGGCTGCACCATGATGCTCTGCATCACTGTGATCTCCTTGTTAACTTTCATGCACCATCTTCCCTCAGCGCACTCTATCCTCAACACAGCATCTGAAGTTTCTCCTCTTGCAGGGGTGGAAGCTCTACAGCTCATCTGCCATCATTCTGAAGTCCTCTGGTTCTCAAAGGGATAAAAGCTAACATCAAGTCAGACTAACTCCTTCAAAATTACCATTTCCCACTGTTCTTAAAAACAGTGAAACTACCTACCAGTCAAGGATAAATGTCACTTACAAAAATAATATGAACATTACAGAAAAGATCTAGTAAGTGACACTGCTGTCTTTCCAAACGGCTATCATAAGAAACTATGAGAATAAGGCAGTAGTATTCAGTTTCCATATGAAGTCAAACTTTTTACAAAAGCAAAGTTTAAACTAAAAAAAAAAACAAAAAAAAAACCTGTAACAGAATAACATGGGGTTCTGAGATAATTCAGAAGAAATGCTTAGTATTAAATTTCTCAAAAGATTAGTTTGAAATAAATATTGGCACATAAAATATGTTTATTAATAAATCAAAAGTTTGGGTTTAGTTCCAAGATAACTGTCCAAGTTTTAAGCGAAGACACAGTAACCTTATCACAGAATACAGTGCGCAATATTCCAAAGGAATGACAGATGCAGAGATTCTTTTGGTAATTAAAGCAGTACCTTCAAGTAAGAGCATGTTCCCAACACTGCTTTAGTTACAATTTCAATTTTAAGAACCTTATTCATTTTACAGAATTGTGAATCTTCAACGACTTGATATATTTCTTCAGTAGGGCAGATCAATATGGCACCTCCAGCAGGATGATGAAAAAAATTTGAAATTCAGGAGAGATATCTTAAAAGCAGACCATCACAGAAGATATTCTTTATGGAAATTTACACAAAAGTCCTAAGCAGCTATACCAAGATGTCTAAGATATAGTAAATGGAAATCGAACAAACTGTACAGGTAGAAGCAGTAAGCATTTTACATAAATGTTAGGAAATCAGATTTTATTTTGGAAATGCTACAACTCTTTTAGCCAGTACGTACAATGTACAACTCTGTTAATCTAAACATTACTTTGAACTTGTATTTTGATATGAAATTGTTGAATATTATCCACTACCAGCTGCAATGTTAAAAGAAATATAGAATCATAGAATAGTTAGGGTTGGAAAGGACCATAATTTAAGCAGGAGACAAAGCTTCCACACGATGAAAATTTCAACTATGGTAAATCATTAGAATCATTATTTACAACTTAGTTACGTCTACAGGTGTGGAATGAATATAGCTATGCTCCCTACAAATTTCTTCATGAGGAACTGCATTAAAAAAACTGCTACACAGTATTTCTAATCAATCAAAAGTGTTAATTTATGTCTAAAATTAAGATTTAGAACCATTTTATTTTCACCAACTACTGGGCTTCACATTTAGCATCTCACTTCATTTTGAAGTTACTACTGAGCTTCCAACCACCTCCAAGAAAAGTCTGATTCTGCCCATACCATAAAAAACAAGATTTTCAAAAGATCAAAAAAGAACGAACATTTTCCCTCTCAACAATTGACTGATCCCCATAGGCAACATGAATCTAGTTTAGGATTTGTAATCTACACTGCAGATTCCCAGTCACAATAATCAATGGCTTACTATATGCTTAATGAATTTCATGACCTTTAGGAAATCATATGTGGTTTAACCAATTTCAGTGTATTTAATAATTTAAACTTTGGAAGAAAACATTTACTTTGTTCAATACAGATAAGAATATTTTATCTGCCTGTGAAAAGTGACATTTTATTTCCTTGACAGAAGATCAGTCTTAATTACAAAGCCATTAATTTTTTTTGCCTTGATAAAGAAATGTATTACAAAGCACCTGTCAGTCATTGGACCAAAGAGGCAGAAGAACAGAATCAATACTCTTATAAATCTGCATAATGACTTCAATAAAAAATTTGAGACAAAGTATGTCTGTATTCAAATCTAGAAGCCATTCAGTTTTTGCAACATGACATAGGACTCTTGGACAGTACCAGTAAAGTATGAATAAAAGCATTTTAGTAAAATTTATTATACCACAACAGCATACATTTTTATTTATTTAAATCAGTATTTTTAAAACTGCAGTAAGAAATACAACTCTAAAAACCACTAGCTTAGCAAACTAGGCTTTACTTGTCAGATAAACTGAAAAGGTGGGGTGTTTCTGTCTTTTAAGGAGTTGCCTGCTTCAGAAGATTTATTATAGTTTCAATACCAGGGACTATGAGAAAATATCCATGTGAATACACTGCAACTTCCAACTGTTTATTTATTTCAAAATGCTTCATAGTATTTTCACAACTGACTGTGTAGAATGTTTCTTTTTAAAAAAGGGGATTACAAATCACAAATAGAAAAGTGCACAGAAACCCATCTCAAATTTCTAAAGTTTCACTGAATTCGTCATTCAATCATACACACTGCACTTCTTTAGTAAATAACCCTTTGAAAACAAAGCAAGTTAAGTAAAATAGAAGCCTTGCTCTCAATTGTCAATTTTAATTGAAGACACCAAGGTAAATTTTAAAAGAAAAAGAACAATCCAGGCAAATAAAACCATCTTTCTGCAGCATCGTCAAAAAATACACTACAAAACATATAGTCAGCCCAACAACAGAAAATGGTAAGCAGCCTTACCCCAGGTATAAAGGTAAAGACGTTGTATTTTTGATTTTTTATGGCATTTTTGGGGTATTTTTCTTCACACTTTTCAGGACACCCAAGCCACACTGTTCGAGCCTTCAGCTCTTTCTTTCTTCGGCAAAGGTTTATGAGCCAATCAGCACAACTGAAAAGAAAAACAAACGTTTACTTTAAAACTGAAAATTTACTATATGTGACTACTGTTTTCAAATCTGGAACCCTAAAGGCAAATACCTAAGAGAAACGGGCTTAAAAATTTTGACCGCATCTAAATAAGCAAGCATGATGTCGACTTGTAATATTTAGGGCAACTACACAGTACTCAACCCATTCAGACATATACACACATAAATACTTGCATATTCTTTAAAGGAAATCCTAATAAAATAATTACAAGTTTTACTACACCTTGCCCTGACACAGGTTCAAAAAATTCTACTTAATACAAGTCTGCATTAGCAGTGACTAAATTCTCTTACTGTTAAGTAATTAACTCATCCCTCATACCTTACAGTCCTTTGGCTATAGTCTTTATTTTGTGTAACTGAAACTCAAATTATGCTTATGATTAAAGTGGAAATAAGGCTTCTGTTAAATAAAGTTAGATGTATTTCAACAGCTTTGTGTACTATTACCACCTAACTTGTAAATCCTGGTTTTCCCTGCAAGACTTGCCTGAGTAGCAGACATAACAGGGAAGTATGCCTAATGCCATGCTGTCAAATGTTTTCAACCAAAAAAATCCCAACCCAAATCTATGTAAATGAAGATCACCTGCAGTGATGAACTTGAGCTCATAGGAGAATGAAAGCGCATCCCTGCCTAACCAGCTTACAAATCTACTCATGAGGGTTTAAACAATGAACAACCAGATAGACAGGAAGAGGTCACAGCTACCTTCCAACAACTGCAATTTGGACAAGGACACAGGAATAATGAGATGAGTTGGAGGAACAAAAGGCTGGCAAACAGAATGCTACTGAGGCTCAGCAGACTACTTACTAAAAAGAGTAAAACAAGAAACAATCTGGATGTGACTCAAAGCACACAATATAATCAGCCTAAGAATTGCTAAGACTATCCACAGGGGTGGATTATTAATGCAGGTGAGTACAGATGGTTTGGAAAGAAGAGCGAGTTTGCCATACACTTGTTTCACAACCCTATATGTTAAAGGAGAGTTTCCCTATGTTTTTTAATACTGGGGCTAAATGCCCTAATCATGTTGGGAGTCTGTTTTAGACAAGTGAGTCAGAAAGACTAAAGAGACAAGCATTCATTGAGCATCTACTGCAGCCAAAGCACAAACCTAAGTGGTCACAGTGGATTCCAGCTACATCAGCAGCTGAAGCTGAAAGTGAAGGAAAGTGACACACATTTTCTAGTGAGGTTTTGGAATATACTGACAACATTTTTGAAGCAGAAATTAAAAAATAACAATTAAGAAGCTCTTCTAAATATATTTAAACCAACAGAAAGAGGTTTACTGAGAAAGAGAAAATTCCGATAGTCATCTCAGCATAGTTTCCCAGATGAAATTTATAGTAAACCTATTTGTATATAGGTTTACACCTACAGGCTCACCTGAAAGAAAATAAAGTCATCAATATTAACATGTCAAGAGCAACCTCTAAAATGGAAATAATTTCCCTTTGAGAAAGCACTACTGCTTGAGAGTACATGTTCTCTCATGACTCCTGGCACTTTGAGCACACTGCTCTAATGACATCTCTGCCCATTGCTGGGGCAGCTGGATTTGACAATCATTAAAGGTCCCTTCCAACCCAAATCATTCTATGATTCTGTGTCGCTAACAAAACTTCTCTCTCAAAATACCTCTAAGGGAAGTAAAGAACAGAGTGTTGGGACTGATGAAGTTGGAAATATCATAAATGCAGAGTAGCTTGTAATAAATCTAAAATAATTCCAGTGAAGTTCTGCAAAGCTTTATCTAGAACTTACTGTGTAACTGATTATCAAGTATTTAATTTTTCAAACAACAAAAAGCCAGAAGAGACAGGAGTACATGCAAAGAGGAGATGAAAATTCAAAGCTGTCTTTACAGATTGGAAAAGCTACCTCGAAGAGATAGAATGCAGTTCAACAGGCAGAAGTGCAATACAGGACACTTACAGAGAAATAATCAACTATGCAAAAACTGAACTGAAAAAGTTAGCAGAGGCATCTCAGAAGAGGAGGACTCAGTTACTGCAGAATGATAAACAGGTGGAAAAAAAAGGCTTACATCTGGTCAGCGCAGACAGGCACACTGCTAGCAAGTCATGAATGTATCCGTTTTTCTCAAGCCAATGCTAGCAAGATCTGTTGGCTTACAATACCATTTGAATACCAAATTTCAACAAACAAGCCTATTGGGAAAACAAAGACTGCACACAAGAGCAACAACAATTACAGGTATAGAGCACAGGGAAGGCTTGTCTAATAGATACACCTAGAGTTGTTCACAGAAGGCTGGGCATAGACCTAATACAGTTTCAAGCATGTAACACCTTCAAAAAGGAAAAGGACAATTGTCCTCTAGGTCCACCATGATTAAGTAATGATGGACTTTAGCTGTGGCAATTAAAGCTAGGGGCAGAGGACTGGACAGGACACAGACATTAAATAAATGCTCCAGAGACTAGGTTGGAAAGAAACACTTAGGGAGGGCTGGAATTGTTCCTACTGCAGGTCTGTAAGATCTGGTGAGATCTGACGAGATCTGACGTACGCGATGGGTGTAACTCATCCTGTACAGGCAAAGAATAGACTTGACAACCTCTTAAGGTCCTTTCCTATTCTGTTCTTCCACAACTACAGAATTATGGTACACACAAATACCCAGGGAAGAAAACTGATAGCTTACACCACCGCAGTCCTACTTAAAATATTCTTGTCTGTAGCCTACACTATCCCAGGCCTATTACAAACTAATTCTGCCAAAGACCAAAAGGAATTCAAAGTTGCAGGCTCTTTTAAAGAAAACTAGAAATTATGCAACAGTAAAATCACTCACAGCAGCATTCACTTTGTTATGGAAATGCCACTATCCCAATATTCACAAGCTGACATTTAAAACACTTCATTTTAAATGCTGGATTCTTAAGACTTCCTCCCTGAAGCTCCACTATGGGAAGGACATAATTTGGTATGATCCCATGTAAACATGCATTTTGGTTTTTTTATGAATGTAAACCCATTCAGCAACTTTGCCCCTTTTCAATAGCGATAAAGAACTATTCTGTTGTAAAACTGCAACAGTGTTCACTCGACATTCAAAATTCAGCCCTGTTATTTAGCAATACACAGGTCTGAAAAATCAAGTTATCTTGACCATTACCTGAATTTGTCTTTAAAGCAAAATGAACAGCAGTCTCTGCATGCCACAAATGGTTCCACAATCAGTTTAATGGCTGTGAATCTATCCTGCTGCTGCTGAAATGGCTAGTACCATCCCCCTCCCATAACAAAGTTGTGGATTCTTGTCCTTTCTTTGCGCTGCCACTGCTCATGCAACTGCATGGGTAAACTGGGCCCACAAACTGATTCAGCTGTAAACTAATGCAGAATAAAAAAAGGAAACTATTTCCAGTTAGATCTACCCCATATCTTTAAAATCTGTAAGACCAAAAAACTAGTTGAAACAAGGCAGGCTACATGCTTGCAGGAGAAGGTTGAACAATTCCACTCGGCACCTGATTGAATTCACACCTGATACAACTGTTCACAAAATTCAAGTTTTAAACACGTTAGTTTCCAGGGCAAAGGCGCAGAAAGGACAGTAGAAATGGAAGAGACAGCTTAGCCGTATAGTGAAAAGTACCAAGACATGTATATAGCAAAAAAGTTCCAAGGAAAATAATTTTTTTTCCTTGGAAAAGTGAGCAAGCATGACAGCTTCTGTCTCCAAGCCCACAGACAGAAATTCCCTGACAGTCTTTGAAATTTTGCATTGCTTAATTCAGTTTTTGAATTTAAACTGTAAACAGGCTGAACATTTGACTAAGCACAGTCTCTTCTGTAAAATAATCTCTTCAGACACCAAGGATTTTTCTATTGCTAAAATTAAACATTTGACTAAAGCAACTGAATTATACTGCCTTCCTTGCCACAGTTTCCCCTTTGAAACTACCTTTTCCATTAAAGATCAACAGAGAAGCTGAAACAGATGCCACAATAACCATTAGTTTATCAAATGCCAAGCCGTACAGACACAAGAATGATGTCTGACTGGGAAACAAGAGTGATACCTTTTGATAAAAGGAATTTGACTGACACAGAGCTAACAACACTCAAGAAATTCCCAGATTATAGAAATATTACAGGTTATACCCACATCAGTATTGTAATGGTTCATATGAGTCTTACTACCTTAAAGGCATAAAAATCAGATTCCGCCATTTAAAGTCTCAGCAGTAATCACTGCTATATCACAGAAAAAAACAAGTGGTGGAGATGCTGGTCTTAAAATTCTGATCAATCTACATTAATTCAGATTTTTAAGAACAATGAAGTCTACCTGTTATTTTTGAATCTCATATTATCAAAACCCAACATATACTTCATCTGTTCTCAGATCAGCATTCCACAATACAGAAACTATTGTGCAAGGGCTTTTTGTACCCACTAAATTTGTGTGAAACAAACATTAGGAGATAAATCAGAATAGTACTCTCCAAGCTGCAAATAGTCTAAAGATGAATGTAAGATGTAACCTGATAAAAGCACACTTTGGAGTTTACTGAAATATTTAATGTAAAACCACACCTTATGCTATGGAGTTTAAAAAAAAAAAACAAACAAACAAAACCACAAAAACAACAAAACAAAGCACAAAATAGCCCTAAACAAAATGCCAATCAGAAACAACAAAATCAAAACAAAAACCAGACTTGTTTATTCATTTAAGCATTTCATGCCTATAAAATTCAACACATGCACAGAAAGCTTTTTTCTTAAGCTAGCTATAAGCCATAATGCCTATATAAATAGAACAGACTGCATATATTAAGAAATAACTGAAGATGCTTAAGATATATCTATTAAATGCCTTTTTTCCATTCCTACATTACCTGCTTCCTAATGTACTTTATTTTAAAGAACAATAATCACAGTCTTTGTGTTAGTAACTGATGCCATATTTAAAAAAAAAAAAAAAAAAAAAGGAAAAATAGCAATTGTTAAATAAGAACACTTAACTTTTTAGTAAATAGAGCATACCTCTCCAAGTCAAAAGCTAAAGTAAAAGTCTCAACTGACTCTGCAGCTCTAATAATAAAGGCTTTTTTTAATTTTCTCTTTTCATTACTTTTATCCTACAAGCTTAACTGCCAGTATCTTTCACAAAACACCATTTTCATCAGAATGGAAAGATAATATAAAAGCTCTATACTGTCTGCAAGGGTCAGCTTTTCCTTATTAGGTTTTAAGTAGCAGAAACTAGTTCTGCAAAGAAAACATACTGTAATTATTGTACTCAACAGGTAGCTTCAGTAATCAGGCCAAAAGCAACACAGTGGTCATGTCATTCTTAAAAGATCAGCATTTTCCCATGCTTCTGCATAACAAATGCGTTACAGATTAATTGAAAGTGTACAGGCCATCTCAGAGCCCAAATTAATCCGAGCATTTGATATCCCCTTCACTTCATATGGAAATGCCATTCAATGGCACCATTTTCATAGGGACAAAGTGTTTTTTGATAACAAGTGGAATGTAAATCTCATGAGAAAGAAATCAATCCAGCCCAAAGAACTCCAGAGTATTGATCTATGTGCATTATAATTTCACAAGCTTGAAGAGAATTTGTAAGTTAAAGGGGAAATGATTACAGCCACAAAACAGCTGCTATATCAAAAAGTTTTAACTGTGCTACGAAAGCAAGAAATAAGTAGTTTCTGAAGTTAAAAGTTATACTGGTTGAATTAAGCTTTCAGTTTGTTCAAAACCAAAGACAACATTTGATTTAATTATGATTTTTTTTCTTGCAAATGGAAGAACTGCTTAAAGAGCTGCAGATTTGCAAATACAGTTCACACTATTCAGTCTATTTCAGATAAAAGCTAAAGAATTTTTACAAAATCGGTTTTAACATGCAGTGAATTGTCAAACTTTCCATATTTGCTCCTGCCAAAAGGGAGAAACTTTTTCAACTAAACAGCTGAAAAGCAGTTAGAAATGTAGCAACAAAACTCTATAGAATATAAAATTCTAAAGCTACAAAGTAAGAGATAGAAAACTTCTCTTGAAGAAATGACATAAATCCTAACTGCAAGACAGAAAAAAAAAAAAACACTACAAAAAAACGCCAAGAAACAATCCTCCCACCCCCTCCCAAAAATACTGGGCATTGGGAGGGGGGTTTACTGGTTTGCAACAAAAGTGATTTTGAACACAAACACAAGACTTTCACTGAGAACCCAAAAAAAATCAGAGCCCCTCTGAGTTCAGCTCCAAATACCTTATCTATTACTGTGTTCATCTTCCCGTCACAGCTTTGAAAAGGTTACTATTTAGTTTAAAGCACAAAAGGAAATTTTGGGTGTAGAAGTTGAAATGTCCACCTCACCCAGTCTGAGGTACGAGACACCAATTTCCATGAAATCTGGGAGAAATTTTAAATTCTGTTGAACTGAGCAGGTTTCAGACTGCTATGCTGTAGTTAATCTCATACTGGACTTAAAAGAATGCAATTTTCTTTCTGGAAATAACTTTCAGTTGTTTGCATAAAATATAATCCACCATCAACACACACAAAAAAAGTTTTCTCACATGTTCCACTCCAAGAATGAAGAGATCAATTCTATCCCAAACTGATACTTTACACCACAGAAAAACAGTCTAACTTGTTCTGCTACACAGCGGAATAACTGCATGTATGACAATACAGTAGCTCCAGATCTCCTTATGATCTTCCTCACAATCACAAGCAACTTTAAGAACTGTAAATAGGCATTTCAAAAACTCCAGTATTCTGTGGGCTCCAGCAGGAATTAATGAAGTTTTATTATAATGAGAAAACATCAAAAAGAGAAACTTAACACAGCACATCCTGGACTTTTATCAGTAACAAAGCCTCACTGCTGCTCTCAGCCCATAAAAAACCTCCTTAGCACCACAGTGGGTATTTTCATACTCAGAATTGTTTACCAAAGCTGAGCTTTTTATCCACTGGTCCAGTCCAGCTAGATACAATACTGCGGGATTCACCTTCCCTCCAGCTAATTTTCTAAGCAGATGTCTGCACCTTTCTTGTGGGAGTATCCTTTGCTTACAAATATCTTACTGAAATTTCAAGCTTCTACTAGAATTTGGACATCATCCCACTCCCCACCCACTGCTTTTTTTAGACATACTTTTTTTTCTATGAAAATCAAAAATTATTTGCTATGATCTTCTGATACAGAAAACATTAATGGGACTAAAATGCCCCTAGGTATAAAAACAAGATTGAATGGGCTCTCAATTGTACCCAAATTCAGTTGTGGAAATCAGCAAAGAAGTCGTTCTCCTTCTCAGGGGGGCTATAGGGATGCTGGGGAGGGACTCTTCATTAGGGACTGCAGTGAGAGGACAAGGAGTAACAGGTTAAAACTTAAACAGGGGAAGTTTAGATTGGATATAAGGAAGAAATTCTTTACAGTTAGGGTGGTGAGGCACTGGAATGGGTTGCCCAGGGAAGTTGTGAA
>JAOEHX010057926.1:0-14212 GCA_025448015.1 Bolborhynchus lineola
CCACCCTTACAGTAAAGAATTTCTTCCTCATACCCAATCTAAACTTCCCCTGTTTAAGTTTGAACCCATTACCCCTTATCCTATCAGGGAGACTTCATACCTATGCAGGAAGCTTGGCTGTCCCTCTGCTGCTATAGTACACTCTGGAGGGTGGACCCTTACCCCTGAGCAGCAGGCTCATTTTAGTAAGGGAAATTTACACCCCTGCAAGATGGGTGCAAGCTTCCAAATAATTGATTTAATGGTAGAAATTCATCTGTCACACTGCATGATAAGTTTTCATAATAACCTCATAAGTCTCTGTCTGCAGGCACTGGGTGATCAGAAATAATTGCTGCTTTCAAGGAATTCAGCACCCAGATTTACTGTAGCGCTACTGGTTAACCAGTGCTTGAACACCTAGCAGTACAAAAGTAAAACCACAAGTACTGGAAAGGTTGTAGGACCTGTACAGAGAATACCTGCTCCTAAAGTATCTACACACAGTCATGCTCCTTTGGGAAGGGAATAGCAAGAGAGGTGTTCGTTGGAGTATCTCTAATGCTTATAGGAAAGTGTTAAATGTTTACTTCGGTTTACATCTTCACAGCAGAGCAGGCTACAGCTTTTTGTAGGCTGGGTTTTTGGTCTTCTTTTTTCCCTTCTCTCTCTGTGTACTTACACCTATGTAGATTTCTTGGCCTTCTCAGATCCCCAAACTATCATGAGCAGAATGATTTTATTACCCTTCGTTTCAAAACAAGTATCACAGTTGCTTTAATCTGAGGCCCTCTCCTGGTTTCAGCTGGGATGGAGTTAGGTTTTTTGTTCTAGTAGCTGGTGCAGTGCTGTGTTTTGGCTTTGGTCTGACAATGATGCTGATAACTCACTGATGGTTTAGTTGTTGCTCAGTAGCACTTAACTTGATACACAACTTTTCAGTCTCATTCTCTGCTAGTGAGGAGGAACACAAGGAGCAGGGCTGGGGAGCTGTTAGGACACCTGAACCAAACTAGCCAAAGAGGTATTCCATACTATGGAATATCATGCTCATTATAGAAACAGGGTGAGCTGGCCAGGAGGGGCCAGTCGCTGCTTCTGGATGGGCTGGGTATCTGGCAGTGGGTGGTAAGCAATTGTACTGTGCATCACTTGGTTTTCAGACTACATTGCGTGCGTGGTATTCCTTCCTCTCTATTTCCTTTTATTATTATTGTATTATTATATTTTAATTTTATTTCAATAATTCAGCTCTTCTTATCTCAACCCCCAGGGTTTTCCCTTTTTTCTCATTCTCCTCCCCACCTGCTGCCCATGTGTGTGTGAGCAAGCAGCTGCATGGTATTTACTTGCCAGCTGGGCTCCAACTATGACAGGCCCCAAATTACCCTCATTAGAGTCTCTACGCAGGAGACAATTTTGTTTCTGTATCAGAAATGTAACAGCTACACTGGCCTCTTACACAGCCTTTCATTTATAAATTATTTATTTTATATGGCCTACTAAATAGAAAATGAAGTTCCTTTAGTTAGTTTAGCTTATGCGCAGCTCAAATCATATGGGTCTCCACAAATAGATGCTGTCTGAAACTTAAGTATACATGAGATTATTGGACATTATTTTCAAAGGTATTTTTACCCTGCATTAATTCTGGGTTTACACATCTGTCATGGGTTCAGCTCCTTTTGCCATTTATTTGCCATACATACTCTTAATACTCTATGTTCTCGTGACATCTTGTAGGGAAAGGAAGAGGTCTGACCCACACAGCATTTCTGCAATAGATAGTAGTGATTTATGAGGTCTCTAAGTAAGTGAGCCACCTTACAAGCTCAGCTTCTTACTGCCTCACAAATGAGACCAATTTCTCCCAGCTCTGCACACAAGGCCTCTATCAGATTACTAGGTCTTATATACCCAACAGGTAATTCTACTTTGTAAATTTTACATAGGAGACATCAGTTAGCATTAGTTTAGCTTTGCAGCAGTCGCCTCCTGGCTTCGTGTTATGCCAGGGAATCCATCTTGTCCATTATTCCATTGATTTATTGGGTCAGTTTTCAGTCTTTGCCATGAATAAACTGAATAAATCTTTCTGTATGGTTTCATTTCTCCTAGATATTGATGAATGTGATGAAAATGTTTGTGCTCAATTCTGTGTAAACTCTCCAGGAAGTTATAGCTGCTACTGTGATGGCAAAAAAGGGTACAAGCTCTCTAAGGACCTGAAGAATTGTGAGGTAAGATTGTGCTATGTAAAATTCCATGTGGAAAATCACAAAGTTAGATATTTCTTCTTGAGAGCTATAAGTTACATTAAGGAAAAGAGGCAGCTATTTGAGAACCGATTCGAAATTGCCAAGAAAGTGCTGGGAACTCCAGGCTGTGGTTTGGCTCACAAAATAGACCTGGGTAGGGATTTGGATGCATGTTCAGTTCATGTATGCTTGTTTACAGGAACCCAGTCAAAAGAAGCTTTCCAGCTTTCCTTAGTCCATCATCTTTATTCCCTGCTGCTTCCAACATAAGCCCCAGCTTTCTCCTATCAAACAAGTAATTCCTGTTCACATTACTCAGAGCCAGAATACTCCATTTGTCCATGTGTTCCCAGGTTTTCTTTAGACTGCTCAGAAGTTTTCGCTCACTCTTTCAGAATTACTCTATGCTTTGCCTGTTCAGGTCAAAGAACTTGGAATGTTTTCCACACTTCTCATCTGCCACAGCTTAAGAAAAAGCATTTAAGTAATACTTGCCAATTGAAGAGCATCTTTGAGCCAAGACCAGCTGTTCTCGCTCAGCCTGGAAATTTATACTTCTTAGTAGCAGAAAGTTTGTAACTCCAAAGACTCCTAATTCAAGGATTTTCTTGGGAGTGATTCACTGTATACATTGAAAGGTACAGGCAGGCTGAAACTTGTTACACTGAGGGAGCTCAGATAACTGCCAAAGGAAAAACACCCCTGATGCAGTATAACAAAATTAGTCTTGAACTGTAGGTGCAAGGTCTGACTGACACAAGTCCTAGCATGTATGGATCAGGTCTTGTTTGTGCTTTCTTTAATTTAGTGTCTGAACAACACTCGCAGTTATTATAGTTCATTTTGCTTATTCATGAAATAAGAAGAGCATCTTACAGCTTCATGTTATTTTGAATATCATGTTCTAAAGCAATTAACTTTCTATCTGGAAGTTAGTTGCAGGCCTTTTCATAATAATAAAACCCAAGTTTAATCAGCAGAAAATACATGCAATAGGAAGACAAGTGACAGTAGCAGACATAAAATGAAGAGGAAGCCATAAAATTCAAGATGAACACCTACACATTCAGTGAAACTGCTGCATCATGAATACGGCAGTCAGAGCTTAGGAACTGCAATTACTTTTACCAAAGTACAGCCTGTTTTGAGAGCAGAAAAGCCCTTCACACCTAGTCTTGGTCATTCCCTTTTATGGGATAAGTATACTACCATCACATAGAAGATATTCAAGGCGTGTTTTGAGGAATAACTTCAATGAGACTTTAAGGTTCCTACTTGTCAATGACATAGGTGCTGTAAACCACATTCCATAATAATCTCGCACCTCTGCCCACATGTGCAGCCCATGTCCCTGTACCTAAACGAAATCTGAGCGTTTTAAAACAAAACTGTAGATATTTCTTCAGTTATAACATCACTGTTTCACAAGACAACAGTGTTTTACAATGGATGCCTGACATATCCTCACTGGAAGTTTGACGGGTTTAAAATTGCACCACATGTAAAACAGATTTTATTCCTGGATATAAATGTCTTCCTTCATAACTTAAGATACGTGAGGACCTAAACCAATAAGAACCACTTTTTCCCCTTCTTACTGCAACTCCAGTTGGCTGTCTGTGCTTTCTCACATTGACTTCGGCTAGGGCATTGGGATTAATCCATTTTACATACTGTTGTAGGCTTTTCAGTTGCCAAAAATACTTAGAATTTCACTTACAGTTTTTCTGAGAATGTAGGTCTTAAGAGCTCCATATCCTCACTAGCAGTTCCCAGATATATTAATGTAGTGCTAATCCAGCAGGAATTGTAGTGTTGATTGTGTCACATTCCTTTGCAGAGCTTGAACAGGACAAGTGCACTCAAGGAACAGCCACATACAAACACTTTCTGTTGACCTGTTACTTAGTCCACTTGTAAACTATTGCTTTTTATTCTAGGGAAATTATTCTAGTAATGCTAGAGATTATACAGCTATGAATAGTTGTACATCAATATTAATAATGAAAACAAAAGGTGATTTGATTTTTTTTTACTTAAATCTTTTCAAAACATAGTTCTTGCCCCATTCCCTTCTGACACCTGATCAGGTTTAGATTCCAGACAAGTTTAGTAATGGAGCCTGACTAGCCCATAATAGTGGGTGGCACAGGTCCTTGATGAAAGTAAAGTACTTGCTGGAGGATTTGAATTCTTGATTTTAATGCTAACTAATTCAATGTTAGTTGCAATCTACCAGAACTCTGTTTCAACCTGAATTATCCTCTAACAGTGTAAATAATGGACATCTCAAGCAAAACCAAAACCATACCCCTTCATTTGTGAATAAGTAATCAAGTTCAAAATACAAAAGGACGAGCAAACAGAGGTAAGCCATTGCTTAAAAAAAGAGACAGGCTAGCAGCCAGCAATAAGAACAGGGGTTGCTTCATGAACTATCACAGTGCATTAACAGCATTTTTTTATTCTCTACCATTTTCAGCCTGTTACTGCCTGTATCCCGCTGAACCTGGAAAAGAATTACGAACTGCTTTACCTGGCAGAGCAATTTATAGGAATTCCCGTTCTGTATTTAAAGTTTAAATTGCCAAATGTCACAAGGTAAGCATTTGCTATTGATAAAAGTATGCACTGAAATTAAGGACATTTGTTTCCATGCGTTTTCTAAGGGTTTACGAAGAGTGCACTGCATGAATAAGTGATATTGCCATCTCCCCACAGGTTAAGATACCTTTTATGAGGAGAACGAATTAACTTGGGTTCCTATACGTACTAGCACTTACAGGAAGCTGGAGTCATTTGAAAGGGGTTCCTACATGTACTAGCACTTAGAGGAAGCTGGAATCATTTGAAAGGGGTTCCTACATGTACTAGCACTTAGAGGAAGCTGGAGTCATTTGAAAGTGGAGAGATGAATCATGTGTCTGGAGTCCTTTTTACAGCATCTCTTACTGGTTGTACCATGTCCTCGAGCCACCTCATCAGTATAGGCAGCAGCTCTTACATGAAAAAATCTAGTAGGTCATCAAGTTTCCTCCAGAGACCTCAGAAGCAAGTAGGAGATGATAGTAGCTATGTCCCAGCCAGGAAAACCTGCATAGCTAAGGTATAACATGTACCACTGGCATTCAGATGTGACTGCATCTACGAATAACAGAGCTGGAGTCTTTCAGCCATTATAGACCTGGTTACAAGTGCTGTTGTAGGGAGCAGAGTACGGACTGGGAGGAAGTTCAGAGATCCAGACTTGAATGGACAATAAAAGAAGAAGATTGAAGGCAGCAAGTTTTCATTATTTTGTGGACAAGAGAGCAAAAGGATTGGTGCTTCCCCATCACAGAAGCTTACTCTTCCTCTGAAAGAAAGAGAAGGGGTCGGGGAAGGTGGGAGCCAGTGATACAGATACAGGAAGGCATTCAGAATTCTTAACACAAAATTCAGATATTACAGGAAATTAATTACTATATAGCTTCCTGTTATATATGGCTTTCATCTGGATGTTGCTGTCACTTTACTTCTACTCTGGGCAGAAGCTGTGATATGCTACACACATACAGCTGAGAACTGAAACCAGGCCAGTGCTCCCGCCTCCTCCTCCCCAGTGCTTCCTTTCACAGAGCGTTCCAAGGACACTGGTAGAACACTGTACCTTGTCAAGAGCACTGTCTAATATGATTTCCTTTACAGCTGCCAGAACAATTGCTAATGGTAGTGACCCTGTTATTACTTGTGGGCCTCTTCAGTGCGGCAGCTGAAATTGTAGTGTTCTGTGATTTACTGACCGAACAATTTGAGGGTAACAGCAGCAGCAGCTGTTGAGCTGGTGATCCCCAGAGCCTCAGAACCTTACAGAAGAACATAAATATGAGAACTTTTTCCCCTGCCACTATTCCAAGTTGACCAGGCATTAATGCTCTCCTGGAAGACCTTTCTAAGATGATAAATGTTTGACACTACCTTAATAGCATCTCTGTAAATACAGAATGATTTTTCTGTGGGCCTGCATGAGAGACAATGACATCTAGTGGACAAAGAACAAGACAAAGTGAAAGTGACCTGAGTTCTTAATTACAGCTTCCTTACCTGTTATCATCATCAAATCCTAATTTCCAAATGTTTTATTTTCTCCTTTCATCCTTTCTCTGTTTTATCTAGTCCAAATGTTCTAGGAGACAAGGACTGCTTTTCACTATACATATACTCTCTTCCACTATGCAGGTTCTGTAATGTAAACCATAATTTTTGCTACATACACAAGTTCAGCCAACTGCCAAGATCCAAACAGCAAATCCTTGAATTAGAGAATGACATATAAAAGGCTGCAGTAACCAAAACAAACTGCAAGGTTATAACTGTTGTAGGATGACACTTGGCAATCCTGTTGTACTGCAGCACATCATAGGTCATGTATTTTTTTCCACAACACAGCTTCACCAATTGCAATAGGAATATAACATCTATCTTCTTACTCAAGGGAGTGTGATATCCTTCATATGTAAAGCTCGTAGCAGATCTGGAAACCGAACCAAGGCTCTTTCAAATCCCAGCTCAGGGTGTTCATCTCCAAACTTTTCACTGGATTTGTATGAACAAGGCTTACATTAGATTCTGCTTTTTGCTAACTGTGTGCAAATACCACAGGTGCTGAGATACAGAGTTACCAAAAGCTTAATGTCTATGAATTTTTCTTCTTACCCTATTAATGCCATATCTTAGGCTATACAGTATTTCATGTTTCCTATCTTCTTATTAAGATTCCTTCTTCATAACTCAGATTTACAGCAGAATTTGATTTCCGGACATATGATGCAGAGGGAGTTATACTATATGCAGAATCCCTCGACAATACAGCGTGGATCTTGCTTGCTCTTCGTGATGGAAAGATCGAAGTTCAGTTCAAGAACGAGTTTGTAACCAAAGTCACCAGTGGCGGCAAAGCCATTAATGATGGCCTATGGCATATAGTAAGCTGAATTTCCTTCTCCCCTTTCCTTTCTTCCTTTAACCCGTTATGGAAACATTGCATCTTGATAAATACATTGGGGAGCAACTATTAAAAAGGCCAATTTAAAAAAAGAAAATCAACCAAGATCATGACATCTATTTATAATAAAGGAAGAGGAAATTACCATTAGCTGGCAATACAGAAGTTATTCTTTGTAGTCATGAAACAGAAAGCAGCAGAGTATTAAAAAGTGTGATTTCATGGTCGAGTGCAGTTATTAGATAGCTTATCTAGAGTGCAGGTATTACATTTGCTGGACCAGAAACCTATCTTATTCTTCAAGCTTGCATACCTAAGATGAAAGACCTTGGTCACTTACCCTATCTATAATCATACTAAATTACCATTAATTGGGGTTTACTTTTAAAATGGGGGTGAGAAAAGCTAGGATTCTGCTTAGACCTCCTTTTCCAGTTCAGTGCAACTTCCTTGACATTAAAAATCTACTTGGATGCCTAATATTAGTGGAAGCAAGCACTGAACTTATTGTGTGTATGTTCGATCTGAAGATTCGTTCTTCTGTAACAGTTTGAAGTGACATAGTGAACTGCATGCCAAATGGGGACTTGATATAGAGCAATTGTACAGATCAGCTTCTGGCAAACTCTATAGCACATAAAGCTCTATAATCATTTGCATGGGTTTTTCCAAGGGCAGGATGGGGATGGAATGGATGATCATCCTCCTGTGGATGTCCATGCAGATGGACAGCATTCTCATTCAGGTTTCAATTTGCTGTAAATATTGAATGAATTAAAGCTACTTTACAAGTCAGACAAAGAAACATTAGGAATGCTTCCTATGGGTGCATGTAATTAGCATTTAAAATATTCTACATGTTTGTGTGTGTATGTGTAATTATTTATATTTAATTTTAGATATCAGTTGAAGAACTGGAACACAGCATCAGTGTAAAAATAGCAAAAGAGGCCGTGATGAGTATTAACAGTCCAGGAACTCTTTTTAAACAGTCACAGGGCTTCTTGGAAACTAAGGTGTACATTGCAGGATTACCTCGCAAAGCGGACAACACTCTTGTTAAACAGGTAACTAAAATACTAAGAGTAATGTTGATTAATACGAATCTGTTATTTATTTGGGTTTATTTTATATACTTAATAGTCACACAAGGAGGAGTTGCATGGAATCCTTTTAGGAAAGGGAAGTTATGTTATTAAAACACTGTTCTGAAAAATACATATGCATGGAGCTTTGTAGTCTCTCTTAGGTTTCAGTTCTAAAAACTTACCGTCTAATCATAGAATGGTTTGGGTTGGAAGAGACCTTAAAGAGCATCTAATTCCAGCTCCTCTGCCATGGTCCCCACAGCCTTAATATTTCAGGATTCTGTAGTCTCTTTCCTAATACAGCTTTAAGATTCTCTAAGTCATGTCTGCTGCAGGAACATTTCACAGTGATTCATGTTTCTGGTGCTGGCCTTGGCTAGGCTCTGAATAGGTATGGAATTTACTGTGCAAGCAGCACAATGAGCATTCATTTTTACTAGGTTTTATAATAGTCCAGCCTAGACAAGGCCCATGATTCTCTCAGCCTTCCATCCTTAACAGCTCTGTCTTATGCTGGGGATGGGTACAGTCAAGTTGTTGCCAAGCTAAGTGGCAGCCTAAACAGAGGTGCAAGAAGCAGCTGTACAGTAGAGACTGCACCTTTCCCCATCCCACCAAACTTCTAAAAGTGAATCAGAGAGAAGAAATATGAAGCAATACAACAACATCCCACTACCCAATAAAAGGCAGTTTGAGAAACATCTTTGTGCTTTGGTACAAGGAGCAAACGAAACCTCAAACAAGGAACTGTCTTTCAACTACAGAGAAGCTGCTGTGACCTGAACAAAAGGACAGCGTGACCTTTAAAAACTGAAGCAGTCATTTTGTACAGCTTGCTGGCATCAAAATGGAAAATGTTATTAAGTCAGAAATACCTTTTGAAGGCTGAGGTACTAAATGCATGCCATTTGTTTTCTCCCACCATCGCTGTTGTAACCTATCACATTGATAAGGCTGGTTTTGGCTACTCAGAAATAAACTGACATGTAAGGCAATGCCATATTATTAGCATTTTTAAAACAACTTCGAATGCAAACACCTCATGTTCTCATTCTTCTACAGATTAACCCTCGGCTAGATGGGTGCATTCGTGCCTGGAACCTGATGAATCAGGGACACTCGGGAGTAAAAGAAGTTATTCAAGAAAAACAAAGCAAACACTGTTTAGTAGCAGTGGGGAGAGGATCCTTCTATCCTGGCACTGGAATGGCCATGTTTCAGATCAACTACAGTGAGTATTTTTCTGTCTATTCCTGTATTTTTTGTTGGACTCAAGATGGAACTGATTAATTGCTAAATGAAAGGGGGGATATAAAGAGGAGAAAGAAAGAGATGCACACCAACCAAGCTGTACACCACTGCATCCAGCCATGATTCCTGTAAATCCTCTTAGAAATTTGCTTGAACAAGAAGTCTGATCCTACTGATGTCATTCATATAATCTCTGAAATACCTCAGGTCAGGAAGTGATTCTTTACTTGCAAAGGACAGGCACTGTTGAACACATTCACTTTCCTATGATTTAATTCTGTCTCCTCTTCTTCAGTGGGGAAAACTATCATATTACTGACAGAAAAAGAAGATGAGGGATGGAGAAAAAGACCACTGCAATTCTGCTTCTAAATGAACATTCTGTCTAGAGGTTTTTGGTGCATCTCTTGCTCCTTCCTGAATGCAGAACCTTCTTGCCTGACCTGCCCTAACTTCAAAGTTCCCTCAATAAGAACCTCCAAAATGGGCCCAAAATGAAAAATCATCTGTTGAGCATCATCCCAAATACTGTTGTCATTATACTCTTCCCCATCTGAAACACTACGCTATCCTTCAGCTCTCCTCTGATCCCCAGGCGTTTTCATCCCAGGACTTGCTATTTTGTCTCGTTCTATTTTATATTCTGCTATTCTTCCTTTTCTCTTCTTGCTTCTCTCTTTTCTTTCCTTAATTCCATAGCCCACTTCAAACCTTTTCTCCAGCTTCTTATATTCTGTGCTTCCAAAAATATCCCCTTAGATCAGTTTCCTATGCCACTCAAGTTTCCTCTGCTATCCTCCCTTCATTGATTAACGCCATGCTGCCATTACTCCTCCTGACCTTTGTGTTTGGGGCTGGTACCATGACTTCACCCCCTGCTCCCCTCTCAAGAGGCTTTCCACATTTAACTGCTGCCCTTCCATGAGCTGTGATAGCCCAATGTCTCCCTACCCATTTGGCTTTGTGTAGGAATGTACCCTCAACCTCATATTTGCAGGATTTCCAGTTCCTCAAGTATCTACTAGATTTGACAAGGATGGGGCAGGGAAAAGAAAGACACTGGAAGAAAAGATACAGAAGATGACAAATACCTCTTGAAATACTATTTTTTATATTAGTTTCACTAGGAATGTACCATACGAAATCATACCTGCACCATCTGCATCGTTATGCACCTGCATAGAATCATGGACTCCCACAATCATAGCATAGTTAGGGTTGGAAAGGACCTTAAGCTCATCCAGTTCCAACCCTCCTGCTGTGGGCAGGGACACCTCACGCAAAACCATGTCAGCCAAGGCTCTGTCCAGCCTGGACTTGAACACCACCAAGGATGGAGCATTCACAGCTTCCCTGGGCAACCCATTCCAGTGCCTCACCACCCTTACAGGAGAGGATTTCTTCCTCATATCCAATGTAAACTTCCCCTGTTGAAGTTGGAACCCATTACTCCTTGTCCTGTCACTACAGTCCCTAATGAAGAGTCCCTCCCCAGCATCCTTATAGGCCCCCTCCAGACAATGAAAGGCTGCTATGAGGTCTCCAAGCAGCCTTCTCTTCTCCAGGCCCCAACTTTCTCATCCTGTCTTCCTATGGGAGGTGCTCCAGTCCCCTGATCATCCTCCTGGCCTCCTCTGGTCTTGTTCCAACAGCTCCATGTCCTTTTTATGTTGAGGACAGTAGAAAATATTCACATTTTAGTAGTGGAGCTGCTTTGGAATGGGTAAAGTGTATGAAAACTGCCATCTTCTACTCAGTGGGAGCAACTCATGAGTAAAGTGGGGTTTTGTGTTTCTTTTTGAACTGACCTTTAATGAATGTGGCACCTCTTCCATACTGGAATGGAGAAGGTTGTGGGGTTTTTTGGGGTGTGGAGTTCATTAGGGGTTTGTTCTTGTTGTTGTTTTGGGTTTTTCGGGTTCTTTTAAAGACTTCTTTCTAAAAGCTCCAAGTTAAATGTTTGGGGTTTTTTTTGTTTCTGGAGATTAGTACAAATTTTTCCTCGGTGGGAGCAGATTAAATACTAATTTTTTACTATATTATTTTTTTATTAGCAGAAAGATTTACTTGTTTCAATTATTCTGTCTAAAACAGATCATCCTGACGATGCTGAAGACTGGCTAATAAATGTGACTATGACTGTTCGCCCATCCACAGATACTGGCGTTATGTTTGCCTTGGTTTCTGGTGAAACAGTACCTCTTGCTTTGTCCATAGTGGACTCTAACTCGTCTGACTCACAGGTGAACTTACAATTATCGTGGCAGCCAGTCTGCATAAGTCACATCCCTTGTTTTTGTTTCACATAACCTAATACTCCATTTATGAAAACTCAAACTAATAAGAGCTACTCACATTAATACATTAATATTTTGAAAAGCATTGAGATCATATAGTACTGTGCAGAAAATATACTAGTATTGATAACTGCTACATCAGTGACTAAGCACTAAGTGCTCTTATGTTGGATACTATCCATTACATCACATCTTCTTCAAACTTTCCTTCCAAATGTGCAAAACAGGAAGAGGAATATGACAGAAGCTGAAGGATGATACTGTAGTAATGGCATCATGTTAGTTTTGGTTTATAAACTTAACTTTTCGTCCTTACGCTTTCATTATATTGCCATTTACATCTGTTCAACCTGCTTACATCAGGCATCCCAAAAGAGACCATGTTTAAACACCATGGCTAATCCATGCTTTTGCCTGAAATAAGAACCTGTAGTGAACTCAGTTACCTTCTAAACCACCAGAGGAACAGGACTTCACCTCAGAACCATACTAAATATTTTCTTGCAGTGAACATTCTCACTTATAAGTTTAAGAATAGAAATTAATGGCATTCATTTGCAAAGGTAACGATTTTACATCCAGGTCAGTAACTTTTCCAATTTAAGGTACCAGGTTTTCAAATGCCACTCTAGCATTTTCTTCTGCTTCCAAATATGAAAAGTGTCAGAACTAAGTATAATTGTGTGTTAAAAGTTACGTGGGACACCTTTTCTAACCTAACATTCTTCCAATTAGAAAATCATTGTGACCATTGGAAACATCACAGTTGCACATCTGGAATCAAAGAAGTTATGTACGCCCAGGAAAGTGCTAGTTGGACTTCTAGTAACCAAACAGCAGCTTGAACTGTCTGTTGATTCGCAGACAGACAGAACCAACTCAGAGCAACTGTCTATCCTGCACCAAGCAATGACATCAGATGTTGACACCTACTTGGGTGGCCTGCCAGGTAAATTCTAATTCTACATTGGTTATTTGTACAAGCCTGATCATATTCAGCTGGACCCAAGCTAGAAAAAGCCTGTAACTGTACTGAATGAAACAGGGATATTTTCCCCAAGCACTTCCTTGTTCCATTCAATCTAATCAGCTTTTGAGGGAGCCTGCTTTTCAACAGTGGCATTTCTAGACTCATGAAAAGGTATGAATCTCTCTCTAAAGATTTGGATGTAGGAAATACCTTGATTTTTGAGCTGGAGAAGATCGAGCATTGCATTGATATGAAATGCCACCAGCTGGCACAATCTAGGAACTGCACTGACAGTATAAGAAAGCTAGACATTTGTTAGTTGTCACAAGTGCAGGAGTCAGGAGTAAAGTTTCACCAATTAAAATCTGGGCAGTAGATGACCGGCACTCTTGATGAGACAGAAAATGTGTTAAACCAGCAAATACTTAGTTTAAAGCAAGCTGCAAGTGTATTCAGTCTTAAGACATGTGCCAGCATTAACTTGTATAGGAAGTGTGCACAAGTTTATCAATAAAATAGTTTGACTTCAAGGTGAATCCTCAAGAAGAGCATTGTCTGAGATGAGTAATTTTCAAACCCCAAGATCCTTAATCTTGAAAACTGATAAAGACACCAATGTTACAACATTACTACTGCAGAGCTTTTCTGTATCCTCCATTTAGGTTATTTTAGGGAGGTTAAGTCACAATTCCTAAGGAAATCTTAACAGTTCGACCTACATAGTCTTGAATTGACTGCCAATTCACATGTATGCTGCAGTGTCATAGCACTGCCTCACATGCAGCTACTCTTTATGTGCAGTGTGTTTCTTCGGCAGGAGGCAACAGTGCACAGGAGTATAAAGAGGGGAGGAACTAAACATGCATTGGAGGTGATCACTTCAGGCATTTCTTCCACAGTAGCATGGCCAGAAGAAGATGGGATTATGGTTCTACCCTCTAGACTCACTGGTCAGACTAAAAGGAAAGTGTTTAGGGCAGCACTGCAGCTGCCACAGCCTCTGTCTGAAGTGGTGGTTACCTCAGTGTTCAAGCCTACATACACTGGTAATTGAGACTATAACAAGATTCAGGCACCATATATGACCCTTCCTCCTTTGCTGAGAAAGTTGGGGCTGTTCATCCTGGAGAAGAGAGATCTCATAACAGCCTTCCAGTATCTGAAGGGGGCCTATAGGGATGCTGGGGAGGGACTATTCCTTAAGGACTGTAGTGACAAGACAAGGGGTAATGGTTCAATCTTAAACAGAGGAAGTTTAGATTGGATATAAGGAAGAAGTTCTTTACTGTGAGGGTGGTGAGGCACTGAAATGGGCTGCCCAGGGAAGTTGTGAATGCTCCATCCCTGGCAGTGTTCAAGGCTGGGTTGGACAGAGCCTTGGGTGG
>JAOEHX010057932.1:0-24836 GCA_025448015.1 Bolborhynchus lineola
AAGCCAGGAGGAAGCAGGGACAGGACACCTGACCCAAACTGACCAAAGAGGTATTCCATACCACAGCACGTCATGCCTACCATATAAACTGGGGGCAGTTATCCGGAAGGGTTAGATCACTGCTCGGGTCAGGCTGGGTATCGGTCAGCAGGTGGTGAGTGGTTGTATTCTCTTCCCTTGTTGTTTCCCTTCTCATTATTATTATTGGTGGTAGCAGCAGTGGTTTGTGTTACACCTTAGTTACTGGACTGTTCTTATCTCAGCCCATGGGAGTTATATTCTTTCGATTCTCCTCCCCATCCCCTTGGGAGTGGGGGGAAGGAAGGGGGGGGAAGTGAGAGAGAGGCTGTGTGGCTGACTGAGCTTAAACCACGACAAGATGAAATGAAGTGGTAAAGTCAAATTACTGACACCTCTTGGCTAAGGATTATGATGTTACTAATTAATCACACTGAGCATGCCCCAAAGACCTTCTCTTTAAGACATGGACCATGGAGCCACCATGTCTGGCAGATAGGGCAGTGAAAGAGGCAGCAGATGTCTGGGCACTAGAACACTTCTGATTCACCACACTGATGCTCACTCCTATGTAGAGCTCCTTGTTCATTCAATCTTATTCCACCAGATACACAAACCTAAGGTCATTGCTGTAGGGAAAGCAGCAGACCACGTATCTCCGTGAGTCACAGTAATCAAAATGTGGTTTCTCATTCCTCTGAACTCCTCCTTCCCTCTCCTCAGTAAGAAGATCAACAAAGCCATTTGAGAACAATACTGATTTGGTTACCAGGACATAACTTGGAGCTCTGCAGTGATGATGATGTCTGGTTTGGATGTGGTTTCCATTCCCCACCTGGACCCACTCAGGTTTCCTTTACAAGCCTATATACCAGCTCCTCCCCCCAAGTGATGCCATTCCCATGCACTGCTGCTCATTTCTTCCCCATCCCAAAAAGATGTTCTGGTGTGCTGGATAAGGCACTCCAACTCGCAAAGCTGTGCCTTCCCCATCACTTGGGAGAACTTTTACAATTACCATTATTGTAAGTTGTGTACACAGTCCTGTAAAACATGACACTTTAATCCTATTAATTGCTGTGTTTCCAATGCTTGCCAACGATTTACCCTCCCCCACTCCTAAAGACCCAACACCCAAAGAAAGGAATTATTCAGTCAGATCTATAGCACAACACCACAACCACAAGAGAACCCAGGCTGCTGCACCTGGGTTTGGGGGTCCTGAAGAGCTGTCCTGAGGCATGGATCACACACAGGGTTGTAGAGTCCTTCTCCCAGCTGCCAGTAATGTCTGCTCTTCCCATGGGATTACTACCACCAAGTTTTGACAAAACCCAGTCTCATGAATACCAGCTGCTTCTCCCGCTTCCCAGCCCTCTCAGCTTCATCCTTCCCCAGAGGGTATTTGAGCTTAATTAATTCAACCCCTGGGCTTAGACCCCTTTCTGGTCCCCAGTGCTCAGCACTGTATCATAGTTGACCCTCACTCCAGACCGCACAGGCTGCCAGGAAGAAATGCGCTAGCTTCCCAGGAAAATGGGGGTTCAGCATCCCCCAAAATTACCTAAAACCTCTCTGTGTGCGCTTTGCAGGCATAGGTGGTTGGTCTCCATCTCCTGCCACATTTTCAACTTTCTTCCAAGGAAGAATTCCCTGTCCTTCAGCTCACCCATTTGCCGAGCACTTCCAATGGCTGGACCCATTTGAACAGTTACGACTTTGGCGACAGTGACCTTCTTTCCTGCCACCGCAAGTTCCATCAGCAGCAGGAACCCGAGTCTTGTCCCTAAAAACCACTTTGGAGCCCTCTAAGTGGAAAATAATGTAGCAGATGCAAAAGATCTATATGTAGCAAAGACTACATATAGAGTGGATTTTAAACACTATTAATGTTTTCGTCTAGAAATGAGGACCCCAAGGGGATTTGCAAAAGAGGATGAGGCTCTAATCGTGTCATGATGTGGGAAGACAAAGAAACCCTGTTCAATCAGAAATGGAAGCAAAGGGAGATGGTGAGGAGGTACCCAGGAAGGGTACAGGGTCCTGCTTGCCTTTGTCTTCTCCTGTACATGGGACATCTCACTCGGTTCAGAGGGGAGGAAAGGGAACACCAGGACATCAGCCTGCCATTAAGTCGGTTGCTCTAACCTGAACAGGCAAGAGCAGAGTGGAGCACACAAAAGCACAACATGGAGATCTTCCCCGGAGCCCAGCACTACCACAAGAGCCCCAAGAGCTGCATCTGACTCTTTTCTAATCCCTCACCAAGTGGACTTTCATCATACTCGTAATTAGGGATAACAATTTAAAAGAGATAGCTTAATACTCAAATCTGCTAATCCTTCAGTGGAGCCTATTTCTTTTAATCTCTCTCTGGTTCACTACGACATAGAAATGTAGCCAGGCACCCACTGCCCTCATTAGAGGGAAACTTTACCCACCTCTTCTTGGCCTCAGACATGCCAGGGATGAACAGAGGGCACAGAGGCAGCCCTCTGACCACTTGAGGCATGGGGGAACTCTGAAAACCATTAACCTGGGCTTGTTTCAAGACTGATGTCACAGCAGAGGCCAGTTGTCATGGTAACAAGTTATCAGCTATCAAAAACCATCCACAAAAAAAAACATCACAAGGAGAGATGGCAACTGGGGCAGGGGAAGGGTGGACACACAGCAGGGAAAGAGACGCCAAAGGGTGGCTTTGCCCCTGGATGAGGGGAAAGATGGGGGAGAGCCGTCCTCCACACAAGGGGCTGCAAAAAAATCACCACTCTCCATTGGTTACTGTGGCAGCAGATCAAGATGGCTTTTGAGCACAAGAGAGGAGATGCAGCCATGCAGGCTCCTGATTTCCCCTGCCATGGGGTCAGGGAGAGGAGGCTCTCATTGTGCCTTTTCCCTGGCAAAGCTGGAGAACTTTACAGGGGAGAAAAAACAGTTAATGCCAAATAAGGATGATATATAAGGCAACGAAGAGCCTCAAACCCGCCTGTCCAAATAGTGCTGAGCCCTCCATTTGGAGGGGGATCAAAGCCTACAGTCTGATGGTTGGGAGCCAGTGCTGTGAGGAAGACAAAGGCCCCGCATAGGGGCAACTCTGACTTCTCCAAGCCTCCTGCTCCATCTGACCAGATGAACATCCTCCCATTTGCTATCCTTCCTGCTGGCAGAATGGGCCAACCCACACCTCCTGTGACAAAGCTCAGTTTGCCCCCAACGTGGTGCTTTTTGCATTTCTCCCCCAGTCCTTTTGTTAGTGCCCTGGCCACCATGCTCCCACTCAGGCAGCCACACTGTCAGCACCAGCAATACCAGTGCCAGCATCTGCCAGGCGAGAGCTGATGCACTTGCTGGTCTAGAAGCAGTCACAAGTGGGAAGCCATTGTTAATTAATCAGATATGCTGCGTAATAGCATTAATCACAATCGATATATTAGATAGGGATGATGAAGATGCTGTGCAATCTCCATCAGACAGCAAATACACCCACAAGTCCCAGCACAGCCACACACAGTCCTTGGAACGCCCATGCTCTTTGCCTGATCCTCCTGGGTTGATGACAACATTGAGCTCTCTTTTTGCCTCTGATTCTGGCATTCTGCTGTTCTCCTCTCCCTTGCCTGTTTCTGGGCTCACCCTCCCAGTTTGCCTCACTCCCCCTTCCTTGCACTGCGCCTGTATTCCTTGTTTATTTCCAGTGACGTAACTCGGAGAGCTGCTCAGAGAAGCACCCGTCTCATCCACACACGCCTCCATATTCAGGGCTGGCTAAGGCTTCAGGAAAGGCTGGTATTGAGACCTTGATGTGCTGTTGTGTAGGTGGGCACTGAGGGCTGTGCTGCTCCTCTTGGAAGCCCTCTGCTTTGCCAGAAAAGCATGTTAGCCTTCGCCAGAGCAAAGTAACGGTAGAGACTGCCTACAAATCCAACATGCTCACACCACTGATCTCAATTGCTCTTCCCATGTTTTCCCAAGGATCAGACTCCATCTTTCCTTCTCCTGGTGTCCCTCATCCAAGGAGCAAGTATTTTGTTCTGGAAAGGCATCTGCACTTGGGTAAAGGGTTCTTCCAGTAAAAACACGCCTCTTCCCACACACGCAGCCACAACCCCCCTGTACAAGCTGGAAGCATAATGCATTTCCTCTGGCAGCTGCCACTGCAGAAGTAACAGGCATCTTTGAGATAACAAGACTTCATTTCCAACAGGAATGGCTTTCATGGTAGGCACAGTGAATAAATGTTAGACGTCTATTCTTGCTTCGAGTCCTCCTCTCCTTAATGCACATGGCAAAGGAACCCCAGACATACTAAAAACTTTGACAGAGATAATGACCAGCCCAGGTTTAAACACAGAAAATCATACATTAATCCTGGGAAAAAAAAAAAAGTAAATTGAATGCATTCCATTAAAAGCAGTTGAGAGGATACAAAAAATGCTTTTGGAGGCTAAATAATAATAATAGTAATAATAAAGAGAAAAAAAACCCCAACAAATTGCCAGAAAAGCCTAGTGAGTCATTTAATGCTCTCTGCATAGCCATCAGGAGCTGGGTAATTTATGCCTCTCTACAACAGTCTTAGGGCAGGTCACTCAAAGGGTATGTTCAAACCCTTTCCCAGGCCCACTGAAGCCAGAGGGGAGGTTTTCTGCCTGCACAGGGGCCATGATGAAGCAGGTTGGGAACTGGGTTTTTGATGGTGAACAAACCAGCCTGTGCATCAGGTCTGCCATGCCCTGGAAAGCAATCCTAGAAGGGATGGGGATGCCCAGCAAGAGCCAGGAGTCTTATGTGTAGGGTGTAGATGGGACCAGGAGAAAGCATGTTACAAGAGAACACTGAGTGAGGGGCATCTGAAGAGTTTGTATGACCTCCTACCACCTGTGAAGGCTGAAGGAACAACTTTGGGGCTGAGAGAGGCCAGCAACCCCCTCTGAACGAAGGAGAAATGCAAGGCATCATTCTGGGATTGACCAGCAAGCATGGCCAGCCTGCCCCTTGCTCAGCTACCCTCCTGCCACCTTTTTTGGACTCTGATTTGTGGGGCTGTGAAGTGCTTAGAGATACTTCTAGATGAAGGGGTCTGCAGGGGTCTGCCACATGGTGTGGGGCAACAGGAGACTGCCTTCCATGGAGACCAGCTACCCCAAAGACTGTCTGCTTGTACTTTCCACCTTCTCATGAGATCTCAGGAAAGCTGAAGCTACCCATTTAAAGGAGTCTTTGCAATTTCTCAGTAGAAAAATACAGTCTCTGTAAGTCCTTTGACGCCAGATGGAAAGTCTGCTGCCCCTTGGTCAAGCCCAGGAAGGGAGCTCGAGTTCCAGCTGCACTAAACACTGGGACTGTTTAAGTTTTTGACTAGCAGAGATCATTAGGTACGTTCGTAACTTCAGGTGCTGGAGAGGTTGCACCACCTTTCACAGATGGCTGAGGTACTACAGTGGGACTTTCACTACCTCCGAAGAGCCTGCATTAGCTGCAGGTAATCAGCTACAGGTAATGCCAAACCCAGTTGCCCGCTGATCAGTTATGTTGTCCTCAGATAGCCATGTTTTGACAGAGCACCAGTTGGACAGTGAGAAGAAGTTTAAACACCGACCTGAATGATTTGCATCTCATCTGTCTTCTCTCTACAAAGCCATGAGAGATGAGACAAGGCCCAGACAAGGTCTTAGTGTCTGTGCTTGCTGTGCCTTTGTTTATGACAGCAGGAGCTGGACCAGGGAAAATCTCCTCTCTATGTCTCCTGACAGCAGACCTGGCTACTTACATGGGATGAAGAATGTGTGTGCAGACCTAGACTTTTCCCAAATTTAATATTCTGTGCCTTTACTCTGATTAAGACCTAGGATAGCATTTCTTTAACCAGATGTAGATTATAAAGACGAGCTGTAGCTCTAGTTTTTGGTGAGGGAAAAGAAACCACAGATGATGAAACAGTCGTAAGTTTGAAGTTTTTATTTTTACTACTGGATGAGTCTCAAATGACTAAACCAAACAAATCCAGCCGGGATTTACAAGCTGTACATACAGAATTGTATACTTAATGTTGGAATCTCAAATCCTCTTCTCCAGCCAAACATGTCACCCTCTTACCTGTTCATGCCACCTTATTGCAACCCCTGTTGGCAAATGGGAGCTCGGTGTGTGAAGAACAGTCTCTGTTCTGGGATACAGAGTCTAGGACATAAAAAGGTGGGTGATTTATGCAAGACTTTTCTGAAATGACTGTCGCCATAGGGGATCTTTGAATTTGGGTAGATCAAGTCACATGACTCCAAGGCAAGCCTCCAATCCCAAATAAAGGATTTGGGCTTCTCTTACAAGCAGCTTTCCTCTTCTTGTTATTCCTATTGAGAGGCTGTTTCTGAATTTCTCTCCTTTGAGAACCAGTGTTGACCACTGGTGTACATTCCTGTAGTCTTCTGCATCCAGCAGAGCCAGAATAGCCCAGCATTTCTCCTTCAGACTTTGCTTTCTTAGGCTAAACACATGGCTGATGTCTGTCTGCTATCCGATGAGGCTTCCATGCCTGTGGCTTTCCCAGAAACCCTCCACTGCCCAGGACTCCTGAGGAGAGCTTGCCAATGCCATGCTCATGATTTTCCTGACTCTGCAGGAAACCGCTGGCCTACTACATCCATCACTGCCCTTTCCAGCTGCAGCACTGCAAGTCCAGCCTGTTATTCTCTGTAGCCCTACTCCATTTTGTATTATTTCTATTACCCTGAGTAATCCAAAGCTGAGACTCTTATTCTCCTCTCCACAGCCAATGCCTCTGAACCTTGTATCATCAGCAAATTTCATAAGCACATTTCTGTAAAATAGCCCACCAAGCCACTGTCCTTCAGTCAGGCTTTCCCTGCCCCTTGGGCAGCCTCATAAGCAATAACCACCATGCTAACAGCAGTGGCTAGGGTTGTGCTAGCAGTGCAGAGACTGCAGTTCTGGTGCTGATTCTGGCAGCATCCAGAGATGGAGAAAGCTAAAGAGATTGCAACACTCTCTGTGTTACACATAATTTTGGTTTCTTTTCCTTTTTACTTATATTTTATTTTTATAGCTGTGTTTTTCCAACTTTCTCATCTTCTCTGTTTTTAAGGTACAAAAAGGAAGGTGAATCCATGCAGGTATATACTGTGAACACCCATAACTGCTACATGGAAAAGGACCTTTGCGTGGGAGATTTCCTCAATACTGAACAGTCCCTTCTGTAGTGTTAGTGGGCTTAGTGTTCTCAGGTCCCCTGGGGCTTGACCTTAATTTCTCATGGCTAAACATTGTACCCTCTGTGTTTTGTGGAAGCCCACGGGGACACAGAGGGGACATTCTAACCACCACAGGGTACTGACTTTTAAGGATCAGAACTGTGATCCATTCTTCCTGCCCAGACAGCTAATAATCTCCTTGCTTACAGAGAAATATAGTCAGTGTTAAATTATATGTTTGACTGTGGTAAACACATTTAATTGGGATTTATAACCAAACAGGCAGGTGGCTCCTTAAACTTTTACTTAGCATTCATGAGGATTAAGTATTTTTAGTCTTAACATTGAAACTGAGTATGTTTGCTAAGACCTTTCACTTCTGCTGTACTAACAGGACAGAAAGGGAACTGGGTCCCCATTATGGACACAGTATTTGCACAACTCAACAATTAACATGTACCCTTGTATCCCTAAGCTTCATGCACTAGCCATGAAATCCCACAACCACTTTTTCATCATATGGTGTGACACATCAGAGACATTTCCTTAGCTGCCACCCAACCATCACCATCTCATGTCCTGAGAAAGCAGATTCTCCCTCTGGAAAAGTGAAGTTGCTGTGGAAAGTCCAGTGCCATGTGAAGCCATCAAATTTATTGCTTAATGTACAACTTACCTACCTGACACATGGAGAAGAGGTGTATGCATGTCAATAGGTAACTGGAAACATGGCAGATTACGGCCCAAAGCAGGGAGGCACTAGACTGCTACTAAAAGTAGTAATTTACTCTCAATGCCACTAGTGTTGGCAGGTCCTACCACGATTTAATAACTAAGAGATCTAGGCAACTGCAGGCACAATGATTTCCCAAGCCTGGCAAGTGGCCCAGACACTTGTTTGGATGCCCTTTTGCCAGGACACCGTTGTTTGGATGCCATTTCCAAAAGCATTATGAGAACTTTCACACCCTCCAGTGGGAAGAGACACTGCTATTCTGACTGAAAGCAAGCTTCTTGAGATAAACACCAACCCTTACATCACACTGGAAACTGGAGGCAGGAGGAAGATATCTCCTTAACTCAGTAGCACTTCTTCAGGCAGTCTGCTGGGCATGGACTGGAAAGGTCTCCAATCAGCAGGCAAGCCTATTTTGGCTGACAGTGGGATCACTTCCAACAATTCTTCCTACCCCTCCTGAAGCTTGGAGGTGTTTTCTGCTTGGTCTTCTCCCTCACTAAATCTTTCTGTGTTCTCTTGAGAATTTCTGAGTTTTGAGGACTCTTCAGTTTTTGGCACAGTTTGGTCAGCCAGATATCCCTTTCCTGACTCTCCACAAACCAGGGAGGACAAGAGAGGCTTTTCCTGACACAAAACAATCTGAGTGCATTAAACCAAATCATCTACTAAAGCATCCATGTTTCACAGACAACATCATAAACTGCATGCATACGGGTTGGACTTCTTTCAGTTCCCAGCTTAGAGGCTTATCCCACCCACTGCTCCCGGATGGCAGCAATGATAGCATCTTCTCAGACTGCCAGGATGAGAAACTGTACATTTACATTGAGGGAGGAACATGGCACCAAGGAGTGTGGCTTGTCCAGAAATCCAGAGGCAGAGATCCTCTTCAAGACTTGGCATGTCTGTTCAGGCAGGACACATCCTGGCTTTAGAGTAGTTCTGTTATTCAGGGTCCTGGTCTCAGAGTTCATAAGGTGGGAGCTCATGAAAGTAGCAATGGGAACATGAAGTTGCTCAAATTTACAAACTTCCAGTAAGTTTCAGGCTGAGCTTTGGATCAGTTCTTATTCCTTCTGGATTGCTTCACTCATCCCCCTTAGGTACTCTTGATCAAATCACAAAAATGCTGAGCAGATTCTTATACCTTCTAATAAGCCCTTTAGGAAAGCAGAGTTAACAGAATCTTACAGGGTTTTTTTCTTTATTCTTTTTTCAAAGCTAGCTCCACAGCCTCTGCCAAATTCAAGGACACCAAGTATGATCAGGCTGTGGATTGCATCATTCATTTGTGTCAATCCTCTTTGTATTAGGTGAGCAGACAGGACATACGCGCCTACCCTTAACAAAGCATACACAAGAAATGAGATTTCTGCAAATCAGTAACGTTCCAAGTGCAAGATTCACCCAAGGACTGGCAGATGCACAGAGGAGCCACCATAAGTTGCACAAGTTATGAAATGTTCTTGTACCTCCCATTCCTGTAAATGCATCCTGGAAGGAGATACGGTAGAAAGGAGAAGTGTCCAAGATGATATTGCACCATACTTCATCTCCATGGACCAGGGTCTAGCAAATCAGCATCTCAAAGTGTGTTTAGCCTCTCAAACACAGCCTGCACCTTATCCCATGTCTCGAGGTTAGTCTGGACATCTGGACCATCTGGAGTATACCCTGGCTCTCCACAACCCTCCTACAATTTTCAAGAGCAGAACTGTGAGTCCATGTTTGGGAAAACCTGCCTATCTGGTGAGCGGAGAGAGAAGCTTAATCCACTTACCTTAATGAAGAGAAGGTGAAGACGTGACACATCTGCAGCCTCTTAAGTACTACCACTGGGAGAAGGCTTTTAACTGTGGAGGGCTTTTTAATCTGGTAGACAGGCAGAATGAGATCCAATGGATGGAAGATGAAGGCGAGCAGAAACAGTCTAGAAATAGAGTGCTTTTTTTTGGAACCACTGAAAGCAGTTAGCCATTAAAGAACCTACGGAGAGATGCACTAGGTCCTCCAGCTCCTGAAGTCTTAAACAAAACCTGGTTATGTTTGAAATGATAGGTGTCGCTGGGTATGAAATACAGGCAACCTGCTAGAATTTCACACAACAGGCAAAACAGGTCAGCTGATTTACAGAAGACCCACTTTAAAAAATCCATTAAATTATCTTTGCTTCCTAAAGGTTTCTGAATGTCTATTTCATAGCTGTTGCCTTCCAGACATGAGTTGTGTATCATGCAGTTGCACACATTCTCCAAGGAAGAACATTAATCAGACTCTTAATCACTTGCACATATTCCTTCTCTCCTGCTCCAGTTTTCAAGGGTCCTACAGTAACTATGACCTCTGCTCCTTGCCTATACATGACTAGAACAACCTGCCCCCTCTTTCAGTCCACCTCCATGCTCTCTTCTCACAATGTTTTCTCCCCACATCTTTTGGGGGCAGACGTTCTCTTCCTCTCCCCTGGATCCACTCAGAGGCTGCAAAGGCGTCTCAATCTAGCCAGAACATCTGGCTCCCAGTCTGGAACGTGTTTCTCCCCGGTTTTGTGCTTGCTGGGTTGTGAGGAGGATCTCTGTGCTGCTCAGGCTCACACTGAGTTCCAGATGCCTTTCCACCCCCACCTGGAAGCAGTTTTTCTTAATAACTGAAAATGTTCCAACAAGCAAAATGGTCTTGCTGGCATCCAGCTGGTGACCAAAGAGCCAAGAGAATTAAGGACTTTATCTCCTAGTTGCCACAGTAATGGCAATGACATGTCCTTGGGCTTTTCCATTCTCACACTAAGCGCTTGCCAGGGACTTTCTTGTCCAAACCATTTTAGACACTTTGGCAGTCCGGCCCTGAAGCCACTCCTGGGCGCACAACATGCCTGTGCACTGACAGACGCAGAAATGCACTAGTTCCTGACCTGCTAAAATTTTCCCAGTGACCATCAATGGCCTGTCCAGTTCTCTAGCTCGAACTCCAGGAAATCCACAAGATCTTAGAATGCAGGTGTTCAAACCAGTGCTCTGTCACACCTGAAAAGTCAGCCTTTGGCAGGAACTGAAGTCTTTTGGATTATCCCGGCACACACTTTAGCCAGCATATGTCAGATACACCTCATCATTTCAGCAGCACTGCTGAATTTAAGTCTTCCTTCTCTCCCGCAGTCAGGGCCACCCCACCTCTGCTCTGTCTTGATTGCCATCTCTATACTGTTGCATCTGCCCTCTTCATGACTTTTCTCATCTCATCAGATACTACAGATGATATCTGATCTTCCCCTTTTTTTGTATGGTTTTTTAATGGAAATGAAGCTTACAGGACTACATTGTTGGTAACATGTGGGTCTGTGTATACCACCCAAAACTTCATTTTTACGTCATTGTCCACTTTCAGCCAAATTTTGCAAGGATTGGAGGGCTCCAAAATAACAAATTTTCTTATGTTTCTTAAAAATAGGGGAATGCACAGAAGAGAAAAAACTTATTAAAACCTGCCAAAGCATGAAAATCAACGGACTCAGCTGAATTCCTTATTATACTCTGGACTACTCACAAAGATGGAGAGGGCACATAGGCAAGTGTCAGAAATGCTCTAGTATCCTAGAAATTGCTTTAGTTCACATGGTTAAGTGTCACAGAATTTTACTGCAAGGCACAGACGAAAGCAGACTTGATCAGCCTTGATCCACCCTTTTTGTCAAGACCTCCACTAAAGACCCAGGGTCTTTTCCTCCTGAAACCATGGAGCTAGGACGAGGGCGCCAGCACTGGAGACGATGTTTGCTGAGGCTGTTGATGCAGGATCCTCCCATCTTGATGGCATCTAACAAGCAGGAAGAACACATTTTCCAAGCCCCTCTGGAGCTGCCTCTCTGCCTGCAAATCAGCTGTCACCCCAGGCAACTGGGTGGTGTTCTGACGAGCAGGGAAGGCAGAGACTTCATCAAAAAAGAGATTGGGAGCCTTCCATCCACTTGAATCCTGTAGGTGTTTGGAGGTTTTACTATATGAGGAAAGCCTGTCTGCCAAGAGCAGAGACTATGGATGCCTTGTGCAAAGCTGCTCCAATGGGACAGAACTTGCAGGGCAGAGCTAATATAGCCACTGGGACTTACAAGTCATCCCAATAGGTCACTGCTCTGACACTACATCAGGTGTGACTGTACCGTGTGTCCCCATCATGACAACATGTCCCCAGACTCCAAAAGCAACATTCCTATCGTGTGCTTGAGCAGCCCCAGCCTGGTACTGCAATGCCCTCATGTTCCTATCCTTCATACAAGCTCTCCCTAGGGACAGTCAAAGCTGCTTGTGCTGATGTTACTGATGTTACTGCTTGTGCTTATTAACAGTGTGACTCAGGCACTACTGGGATATAAATACAGTGGGTATCACACTGGCAGCCAAAGCTGCTGTGCAGGAGGCTGCGTCGATGTGCATTTTGCTGGCACACACAAGCTCACCCTGCCCATGCAGAGAGCAGATGAACACCAGGCCTGCCGTGTGAACCAGAAACCACACAGCTGCCTTTAGCTCTGCTAAAAATCTATGTTCTCTCCTACTGAAAAGCACCGCTATCTCCAGATAGTGCCACAGCCTTTGTCTCAGCCTGCAGAGACAGTAGCTATACCTGGGAGAGGCACTGGCGTACAACCCTTTATGTGGAGCCAGAGGAAAGAGACTCACTGTAGTGTGAGAAAGTGGCACTGCTTGATCCCCTGGGCCTTTGAACACCATTGTCAATCTCCATTTTGCACCCCCCTGCTTGGAAAGAGCATCTAAAGGTGGCAATGCTACGTAGGCAAAGAAGGAGGAATGGCTGAAAGCAGAGTGCTGAGACTCCCAGTAGCAGCAGGAGGAAAGGGAGAGGGGTGTGCTGGGGACATAAACAGGAATGACTTTCAAAGGGAAACTGGCAGGATATTGTGCATGATTTTCCAGTTCTTCCTACCTACCCAGGCTCCCTGTTCACTCAGTGACACTTACAGCAGCCTCCTGGAAACATATTTTTGCACTGAATGCTGCTGCTGCCTTTCATGTTTTCTGGGGTCACTGCAGCTGAATTGGGAATAGGAGGAAAGAAAAAGCACATCATGTTGCTGGGGCTACGCTGAGTGCCCCAGGCAGGAGTAGTGTGCCCAGGGGAGGGGGAGCTCACTTTTAACTCTCCTGATGAAACTCCAGCTGGCTTTATTTCCCATTACACTGCTGCTCTGAAATGCCAGGCTGCGCACATTGATTTACTGCTGTGGGGTTACTTCTGCAGAAGACAGTGCTACATAAATGTATTTATTTTAATGAGAACACAAGCAGTATGGAAGGATTTGTACTAAAACCCAGGGAGATGAAGAAGCTTATCTAAGAGGGAGAAGGCATGAGGATGACATGAATGTTTGATGCTAAGTTTGGACTCAGGTGCTAGGCTATGCTTGTTTTTTCATACAAGTATCAGGGTCTTCAGGATGGGATGGTCCACCTGAGCCCTAGCTTAGTGTCAGCAGCTGCAAAAGATCCAGGTGCTATCAAAACCAGGCAAGAATGCACTTGTGGGTATCCACACTTATTTAAAGATAATAGTTTGAATAAAGCTCCAGGACACAATGAATAGTCACTTAATGCCAAGGAGATTATGATCTATTGGACAATGAGGTTCATTAAAGCAAAGGGCTGGCAAGCTATGGAGAGTACTACATCTGCTGAACCTGACCTTCCTAAAAAAAAACTGTATCTAAAGGCAACACATCCTCTTTTTACAGCCCTTATAAACTGAGATATGAAGTAGAGAGTGGGGGCGAGTCATTATAACTTTTTTCCCCTTAGCAGATAAGAAAACTGAGGCACAAACATCCAATTAAATGGACATAATCAGTGCATTTTTAAGCGATAATGTGGAGACACCAAACTTCTCTTCCAGGCCATAAGCAGCTGTAGTTAATGACAAAGTGTTAATTACTGGCAATCAGCTAATGAGGGTAAAAGCTGAACTAATTTTCTGCTGCCTGAAATGCTACTCTAGACCATGCTTTGCCCATCAGCTGAACTACTATTTGAAAAGAGGATAAAAAGGAAAACAAAAGAAAAAAGTCATTTTGGCACCTCACTCTGCCTCCCTTGCCAGACCAGATTAGTGCAGGAGGACATTCTCTGGTGCAGACAAGCCCTAGTTCATTTTCCCTTGTCAGTGAATCAGCTAAGAGCTGCATTCTGGGCTCAGGGGCCCTGCTGTCCAGTCCTGCCTCCCACTGAGATCAGCTGAAATGACTTTATGCAAAAACGGAAATCCTGGTTCTTATGCTCAGTAGAATCTGGACAACTTTACTCTCCATAGAGGGACAGGGACCATTTGCTGCCCCTCTTTTTGCCCACCTAGTGGCTTGGCCCCACTCAGCTATGACATGGAGCAGGTCTAAATCACCCTCTTCTTGCATTTTGAAGTGGCAGCTGGAGCTGACAGTCCTGGAGCAGTAAGCCAGCATGTATTGCTGCTGTGCATGAGTAACCAGCAGCCATTCTGGAGGAGGCTGTGCGCTACCGCTGGGCAAAATGATTCATCTGTATGTCACAGGCGTGGTGGCAACAGCCCTACAACAAAAGGCAGAGCTATGGGGTAATTTGTCATTATGGTCACTGTCAGCCTTGGACTGATCACATCTCCAATGCATGCAGTAAAACCTCTCCACGGCACCAAGTACGTAAAGACACCAAGTTGGAGTCACTGATGATCTAGCCCTGAATCAACATATTGTAAAAAGTGGTTTTGGGGTTACAGAGATGTTTAATAAAGTCTTCCACAGTGAGATAGGATTGGAAGTTAGCCATCAGCATTGCCCACCACACCGTAAAAACAACTTTGACTAGAACTGTGCTTTACCCTGTCCTGGCACAGCAGGTTCACTCTCCATGCTCTGGCACCAGAAATGCCAGGCTGAATGGATCTCACTCAAAAGGAGCAGTTAAATGTCCTTTATCCTCCAACTCAGCTGCCTGGGACAGCAACTTCTGAAAATTGCTACCTCCAATATTCACTTTTAAATCTGGTATTTCAGATCAGTCCCAAGCCCTCACTTACAGCCCCCATCCCAGGGACCTGTCTGTGGCCAATTTATTACGGTCACATCAAAACAAATTTTTCATTATTTTTTCTGCCCAGCTACCAGCTACTGTCCTGATTAAGCCAACTCCCAGCATTTTGATAAAGCTCACTCCTTTGCAGACTCGCCTCCCCACTGCCTTGATGCTGTCAATCAACTTCTACTGCTGCGTGCAATTAATTCCAATCTCTCTTTGCAGCTTCAGTTCACTGCGTACAGGGAGAGCTATCACATTTCATGCTCTAAAGGGCTTAACACCCTTCTGCACACACATACATCCACACACTAGCACGGTGGCCAGCGGGGTGATTTGAAACAGACCGAAGGAATGGGAATTAAGCAGGTTTTCTCATAGAAGAGGCCACCCTAAATCAGATTTAGAGGGTGAAAGGACAAAGCAAACATGAGCTGCTCCTGTGCAGCATGACATACGCTCACCATAACACACATAAGCCTCTTACCCAGGTCAGGACTGTGTCCATTCCACAGCCCCTGTAGGTGAGGGCCACCTGAGCTCAGCGTTTTCTTTTTTGTGCCGTTTGTGTGCACACTGAGCTGGGGCAGGAGGAGTACATCCCACCACACAGCATGTCCAGGGATGGCTGTGCCAGCCCTGAGAGCAGGGATGGCTCTGCCGCTAGGAAGTCCCTGCAGCCGGCTTGGCTGCTTGGTACAAGATTTCTGCCTCTCTGCAGGGGACTTGGTGGCTTTGGGGAGAAAGCACAGAATGAATGGTAGAAAACGTATTTAATAAAAATGTGGAGCCATTTTCCATGTGCTTTCACCTGAGGCTATCCAGGTGCTGTGTGATCTTTGATACATTAAACATCTTAGTACCAAACAGAGCTGACTACTCCCATTTGGACTTCATATACAGGGAAAACAAGGCACAACTTAGGGAAAGGGAGCAGCTGGAAACTGCAGGGAGTTGGGATATGCCAGCGACACTGGCTTTCCAGCAACCAAACTTGTACTATTGAGCAACTCCAGAAGCTAGGAAGTGCCCTTCACAATGGGATCTTCATTTGGCTAACAGGCATTCTGCATACCAAGCCAGTGAGGACACACAGGAGGCAGAGCAAAAAGGCAGGATATATGCATAGGATAGAGATCAGGGAAAGGGGGTGGTGGAGCTGCCTGTCAGGGTGTCCTGCTCCTGGCTGCTTCAAGTCCCCACTCAAAGCCAGGCTAACCCACCAGCCAGGGTGCCTGGAGGTGTGATGCTCAGACATCACCCACGCACTGCAGAGGGAGAAACCTGGCCAAGGCCAGGCAGTCATCAGGCAGCTAGGGAGGAATGGGGAAAATAATCTTTGATAGGAAAAAAATAATCACTTTGGGGCACAGCAGAGATGGCCACAGCACAATCAAAATCACATATTTTCTTCCACCTCCTGAATCTATTCAGAGCTCATTAGGAGGGTGGGTGATGGGTTTCTTTGCACCCATCTTGCTGCGGTTTTAAAGCAGACTAGTCTGCTACAGAGCCTGGGACTGGGAGCCAGCAGTGCCCTGACACCAAAACTCAATTCCTCTCCACCTTCTGCAAGATGCTTGCAGACAGCTCCAAAGCTCCACGAATTCAGCACATTTCCCAGCAATGCCACCACCCTCTGCCCTGATGGCACAGAAAAGTATTTCTGGTACTGCTGCAAACAGCTCCCAGGTGGGAGGTGTAGTGGGTAAATCCTACAGGTCACTTTAGCTTATTCATTTTACAAATGTGCTCTCTCTGGTTCAGCTCAGCGAGAGCAAACACACTGTGTGACTGGCGTGCAGTGCTTGCTGCACCTCTCGCTTCTCCTGCATTAGCACAACATGGCTGGTGTGCATGATGCTGCAAGATCAAGTCGATAACTACTACTGTTATTATCTTTATTAATCAATAATAATATCCTTATTTCCTCTTGTGGGGCTTCCCAGCACATCTTTCCTTATTTATCCCCTGTCTTATTTACGTCCTAAGCTTGCAATTAGATCTGGGTGAGTGGCTGCCAGCACCGACCCAGCCGCACTCTCACAGACTAGTCCCTTTCAGGGCAGGGATGATTTAACCGACTTCAATCAGCCTGGCCGTGAGGAGGGAGCCTCATGGAGCTGGGGCCAAAGCTGTCAGCTCCTCCAGGCAGCTCTGTCTGAGCTGAAAGGGTTCTAAGTACCTAACGTCCCTCCAGGGAGACACAAGTATCTGCTGCAGCTGTAAAAATATATAAAATGAGGCAAGGTTAATAGTGGCTATCTTGGGCATGTGTGCATGTCTCCTTTGTTCTTACTGTCTGAGGGCTGTGTAATTGTCAGTGCCTTTACCTTGATAGTCTCCCTAGGAAAGAGGAGCAGCATAGTGTCCCCAGCACCCAGGCAGGAGCTGGTCTGTGGGCAAAGGCTCACTGGAGGACACATGGGAGGTCTCCAGCAGAGAAGGGCTTCCAGGTGCCAGGCAAGAGGTTTCATCTTGGCACTATCCTTCCCTCCTTTAACCAGCCCATATGCCCCTCCCCGGCTTCACATTTATGCTCTTCATAATGCAAGCTGTTGGTCGCACCCTGCCTGGCAACACCCCTTCAAAAACCACAGTGAATTCCTGAGCTAAGCCACGTTCTAGCAGTGAGAAGCAACCTAGCCACAAGAGAGCTCTTACTCTCTGAGAGAACAAAACTCGTATTGCCTAATTGCTCCTGGCAGTGCACTCTGCTGTAATGAAGGTGCGAGCACGGTAGCTACTCCTTTGCAGCGAACCTCAAAATCCATCCTTTTGTGCAAAAAGCACAATGCAAGGCTGCTGGCTGCTTCAAGTTGCTCATGCTGTGGAGAGCAGCGCCTGCTTTGAGCTGAAATCTGTCTTGCACACATACCCAGCTCTGAGCACTGAGATCAGGCTTGTCTTGCTTTATCTTTAATTCTATAAAAAGCCTAAAATACATTGAGCGAGAATTTACACCTTGGCAAGGCTTTTTCATAGAGCGGCTGGACTCTTCGTTTCACGTGCACAGTGGGCTTTGCAATAGTTAATTCTGCCTCCCAGCTCCCAGGAGAGAGGGAGAAATGGAGGGATGAAGGGAGGTGTTACTATTTGTGGTTTGTTGAATAGGGTGGTGAGGTGGATGGCTGAGAAATGGAATCTGTGGTCTGACAGTGCTTCTAAAAAGCATTAACACACTTTCTTCTTCCTCACCCACCGGCACAGTGATATTTCACACTTCTGCTTGGGTCTGGCTCTCTGGGGACGTTATAGCCATTCCCCAATGCCTCTGCTGCCTCAGCAGCTTGAGAAAGAGTCAAAGCCCATGACACAGTCATCAGTGGTCTGGTACCAAACCCTATGTGGAAGCTGGGAAAGCTGCTGCTGTCCAGGAACAGAGATTCTGGTTGGGGCACCTAATCCAAACTCAGATAGTGCAGGAGAATGGGGGGGAGACTTTAAAAGAGGAAATAAATAGCAATTTGAAGGAGCATGAATCATCTATTTCACACTCTGGAGGCTTAAGGTCTGACTTTGGTTAAATAAAGGACTTTGTGGACACAAAATGAATGTGACTCAAGTAGCCTGGACTTGTGGGCAGGCTAGCAACCAGATGAGATTTCCTGACCATCCCCAGCACAGGGATGCTGATGGTCTGTCCCCAGCAAAAGCAGGTGGGGAAGAAACCCCCTTTCTGCTGATGCAGGGTATGCTCAGGAGATAGAGGGGTTGCCTGTGATGGCCAGACCTGTCCAGGTTATGCTGCCTTACCAGTGCTGTCCTCTCCTCCTGCTCCTCTGCTGGGGCAGGCAGGCTGCATTTTGGCACCACTTTCTCCCTTGGCAGACCAGGACCAGATTTAAAACCTTTTCACCTGCTTTCTTGAGGGAGAAAATAAGCAGCATTTCAAAATACACTTCAAGCGACCGCACTAAAGCCTTTTGGTAACTGAACATCACAGACAGAAACCAGCATCCACAGGCAAACAGGGAAGGTATTTTCCCTTGACAGAAGGTGCTGGAGTGAGGCATCTTTCTTTTTTTTCTTTTTCTCTTTTTCACTTTGAACATCAGAAATTAACTCCATTAAGCAGTGACTGAGCAGGCGGCACTGAAAACAAACACTAAATTAAGCACACCCACTCTATGGGAGCAGTTCTGCCTGCTTTCTCATCCTACACCCCAGCCAGGGAGAAAGGTGAAGAAGGGAGGGCAGCTGGAAGGACCACTCCTGGAGGCTGGGCCAGGAAAGCCACTGGGAGAGCAGGGCATAGGGGATATGCAGGTGATGGGGATGTGCCAGAGGGGAAAGAGCCCTGTGTGAGAACAGTCACAAGTGCGTTGGCAGTACTGAGCTTGGAAATGGGGATGTAAGAGAGGTACTGCTAAGAGTGCCTCTGAGGTGAGAGTCACTGGGGATGGGTTTCTGGGATGCACAAGCAAGATGGTCGGGAAATAACAGTGAAAATAAAGGGCGTGATGACCAGAAGAGCATGGGTCTGGTGTTAAGAGTCATAGAATAGTTAGGGTTGAAAAGGACCTTAAGATCATCCAGTTCCAACCCCCTTACCATGGGCAGGGGCACCTTCTACTAGACCAGGTTGCTCAATGCCCCGTCCAACCCAGCCTTGACCACTGCCAGGAATGGAGCAGCCACGATTTCCTGGGGCAACCTGTGCCAGGGCCTCACTACCCTCACAGTAAAGAACTTCTTCCTTATATCTAACCTAAATCTCCCCTGTTTAAGTTTGGAAAATGTTGAAATGTTACACTGGAGGGACCTGGGGTAACCTGCAGTAAACCAGGTTGGTCATACAAGAGTTTTTTTTTCCTTTCTGGCTGCTTTCCCCTACATGGGGAACTGAATGGGCGCCCATCTCTGCATGCATAAAAGTCGTCTTCTCTGCCAAATGTTTTCTCCAGAACAAGAAGTGTTCAAATCCTGTGAGTGCAACCACTTGTCAGTCCCTGCGCTCTGTGGTTTTCATAAGGTAGCAGAATTTAGGTTGGGAAAAGTCTCTGGATTTTCTTATCCAACATCCTGCTCAAACCAGCCTAGCTTCAAGGCTACTCAGGGCTTTGTTTAGCTGAACCTTGAAGATCCCTGAAGACTCAGATTCCACGATATCTCTAAGCCCCTGTCTCACAGCTGCACTGCTTTCATTGTGAGTTTGTTTCTGTATATTCAACAAGCATTTCCCTTGATGCAACTTGTGCCATTGCCTCTTGTACTTTGCTGTGCCTTTGGCTCTGTGGTCTCTACAATCTAATCTGACTTTAAGTAGCAGAAGGCAGCAGACTTCCCCTTTCATCTTCTTGTTGCAAGACTGAACAAGCCCAGCTCCCTGCACGTCTCCTCACACATTATGTGCTTCTACCTCTTTACCATTTTAGCAGCCCCCACTGAACTATCCTGGATGATCAACCTCTCTTTTGTCACGGGAGAGTCTTTAGGCACTAAGAAGCAAACCTCTGAAACTGCAGACTGGAACTGCCTCATCTAGCCCTAATACAGCTTTTCCTCCCAGGCTGCCAGAAGACATTGCACCTGTGACATGGGAATGAGCAGTGTCATTTGGGAAAAACTGCAGAGCATATGAGAACAAAAATGGCATGGCTCCATGCCTAGAAGTGCCACTAGTTTCCTTTTTTCTTTTATAAAGGTGAAACAGGCTTCCTGCTGGGACAGATATTCAGATGTCAGGGAGGGAGATTCTTTTCTTGAAGAGCTGAACCCAAAGTTTGCTTTATCTCACTGGGCTGAATTTTGAATAAACCCCTTAAAATTGCTGAGGTGTATCTTCAAATGCTTTATACTTAATTGTTGCTAGATAGGAGTTGCTAAATTTGTAGTATTGGGATGCAATTCCACACACAGCTGATGCCGAAATCTGTGCTGCCATCTCCCACTTCCCCTTGCCCTCATGGGTGTGCTGCCTTGCCCCTTCACCGGTGCTGTGCTGGTGACTGGGTAGTCAAACCGGGGTACTGATCAAACTGAAAGCCAATAAAGATGTAAAAGTTGGTTCTTGCAGGATCCAGTCCCTGGCTGCATGGTCACTGGTGCTAGAGCTTGGAAAGGATGGAAATGCAGAGCTGAGGTTGCAGCTCACTATAGCTGTGTGAACTTAGACTAGCTCAGCTTGCTCATGAACACACACCACCAAGAGACTGGAAAGTCATTCTTACGCTGAGAAAGGGTTGCAGAAAAGGCTTTTGCCTCCCTTCCTCACCCACCACCTCCTCACCTTCAACTTCAGTGACACCTATATTTTCCCCTTGGGAACGTCCCTGCTGTTCCTGGCTCAGCTGTTGAGCAGGAAGACACCATACTGGGAGGACAGACTTTCTGAAATGACTTTAGCCTGACTTTGCTCACCGTGCATGTTTTGCCTTCCAGCACTGCATGTCTTGTTCCATGTAGCCTGTCCTTGTTGGTGCCAGCCCAGCCCAGCCATCCCCACTCCTCACCCAGCACAGCCCTGTCAACCCTCCAAAGCTCCCAGTAAGGTGTCAGTCTTCATTAGCAGAGGAGTATGGGGGTTTTGCTGATTTCCCAAGTAGTCTGTGTGAACACACAGCCCTATGGAGTAAAGGTACTCCAGGACGTCTCTGAGCATTGCAAGCTGGGATGTCATGCTGGCATCCCCAGTATCAGCTGGGGTAAGGGATCCCTCAGGTCTGTCCTTCTGAGCATTTTCTGTCTGGGCAGATGCACAGAAATATCTATCTTCGTCTCCATCCTATAGTCTGGCCCAGCTCCCTCTCTAGAGAGGATCTTTGACCTAAAAGTTTCAAGATCTAGCTCTTCTTAATTATAAATATCCGGACATGTTAGTGTCAGAGGGAGATGCATCCCTCTTAATCCTTCCAGACAGTTATTAACTAGACAATTCAGGAATAAATTAATTAAGCAAAAGAAAAAAACAGGCTGAATACCTGGGAAAGTATCTTGACACTGAACTGCCTTATGATAATCTCATAGGGACTTGAGGAAGGCTGTGGTACTCCTGACATTTGAAAACAAGTGTGGAAAAGAAACAGAGAAAGCAATAGGAGAGGTGGGTTGGTGCTGGAAGTTACGAATTAGAATGGAAACAAGCAGCCTTCTGTATCTGTGATACTGCTCAAAGAAGGATAGATTCAGCCAGCTCAGACTTCGAAAAAATCCCAATGATGTAAATTCCTTAAGTACAAGCCAAGCCTATGAATGAGATAAATCTCTTAGTCATTTTGCCAGTGATATCCTCCTAATCTCATCCGTCCTCAATGATGCTGCTCAGAAACACTGCATAAATGGGCTTGCTGCTTAAAGCACTCACTCATGCCTCCCACTCTGACCCCAGGATCAGAGAAGTCCCTTGAATTAAGGCTGTTACTATTTTGAGTCCAGGGTGAACCACCCAAGCAAGGGCTCAAGGGAGCATTCAAGCAGTTGCAAGAGAGAGAGAAAAGGAGAAAGGGAGGCAAACAGGAGGCCACCACCACTAGGGAAGACCGTGCCTCACACTGGTGTTGAACTGTACTTCATATATTCATATACAGCCAGAAATGACCCAGTAATAAGGAATTATCAACATATGCATGGGAAGGTAACAGTAATGCAAAGGCCAACTAAGCTAACTTCTTAAAAAACAAAAATTACATCAAACTGATGGTGCTATTTCCAGAGATGCCATGTGCCTTGCTCCTCAGCAGACACCTCCTTCTGCTGAGTGGGCCCAGAGGATTGAAATTCAGACTCAAGGTCTGCTGAACACCCTGCTCAAGGTTAAAATGTTTGGGAATCAGAGACAGATCCCCTGAGCTCTGATGCCCAAGAAGTATACTGGAGCCATTTACCCCCAAAACATCAGCTCAGTTTTCTGACAGACTTCGGGTTGCTTTATGGAGGTGAAAAGACCATTCTGGGTGCCAGAAAAGGAAAGCCATGCCTGTTCATCCAAATTACACCTGAGACCACCAAACAACATTTGCCTTTTGCTTACTGTTCCCCTGTAGCCCAGAGACACACACATGAGAACTGTTCTGATACTACTTAGGTAGCATATACTGTAATAAACTATGTAATCCTTTAAAATACAAGAGCTTTCCTCATAATCCATGCTTGTGTAAACCCTGGAAAATACTTCATACATTCTTATCACACCAACAGGAAATAGTTTTAAAGTCTCTGACAGACGCATGAATTTTCAGAACTGCCTGTCACATTTACCACATCAGTCCCCAAGAATTGCTCCCTCTCACTATTTCTCTATGGAAATCTTCCCTGATGATGCTCTCCCCTCCCTACAGGAGAGTTTCCAGCAGCAATTCCAGTCAGATACTGGAAAAGGAAAACCACACTGACCGCCTCAAAAGCCAGAGGACTTTTGTTGTTAGCAGCATCAGACTGGACTTCCAGTGTCTTGCCAGGAAAACAGTTTCTGCAGGCAGTTTCTGCCCAGGTCTACAGAAAAGCCTCTCCGGGCTTTGGTTAATTAAAATACAATACATCTTGCACAACTTTTGAACTCTTTCTGTAAGAGATATGTGAGGCTGCAGGCTGTCCATCACATTCTGCATGTCCCCTGTGCCAAGGCTGTAGTTTTCTATTTGACTGTAAATCATTCACTTTAATTACACGTAAGACAATTTTTATTGGGTTTTAGAGAGTCATTTTTCTCTCAGTAATTAGTAGTTGTCAGTTCAATTCAGCCCAGTGCTGGTATAACCCAGTGACTTCAAGGTTGTGTTTAAAATCTCTTTTCTCCCACACAAAAGCTCATCACAAACAGTATCACTCTTCCTGCCTTGTCCACTGGAGCTGTGATTATCTTGAAAACCCCCAGCTAGGCCAGCAATGAGGAACACTTGCTGTCTGAGCATAGAAGGGACTGCCCAACAGGAGAAGCACTTGTCCAAGAAAACACAGCTCACCTCCTTGACCCCCTTTCATTGCTATATGCTTCAAATCCTGGCTGCGTCTGTATTGCTATAAAAATGTCACACAGTCTCTAACACTTATTTTTGCTCCCCGCTTCAGCATGGCCTTACTTGGCATCTTCTCCCATCTGTTTACTACTCTTCAATGTTGTGCATGCATTTCCAAATTGCTGTTTACTTACAATAATGTGAACACTCGGCATTTGCAGAGCATGTAGCTTTGAAGCTGTTTAGGTGTTTTATAGTTGAGCAAGGATCCCTTACAGGTTTCCTAGAAGGAAGTGAAGCTTTCTAGTCCTGCTTTAGGGTGGTATGAAAGGGCCCTACATATCACTGCAGGTGAATCCAGGTCCAGACAGACTATATCTAGATGCAGCAGCACTATGCGCACTGGGTATCTGTGTTCCCATATAATTGATGGAGTCTAGTCAATGTTGCCAGTGAAGCTTCTGGAATGAGTCAGCTGAGCAAATGTAGGTGTCTAGCCCTCCACCTCCACTGACGGTATTGACTAGGGGCACAATTACCTACCTTGAGATGTTTTCTGCTAAGAAATCATTGTGTGGGCATGAGTCAAGCTCCTGATCTCCCGATTTTTCACTGGCTAGAACCCAGTCCACATGCAGACACCTTTGTTACAACACTTCCATTGAGGTGTCTGAAATCCAGAGCTGTGTCCCCCCTCACTTATATGCCCAGGATCATGGCTTGTTTACAAAGCTCAGAGGAGATGCAGAGATCCTTGGGTTGCTGCTCATCTGCTTGAACTGGAAAAGGAACCTCCTCCACTCAAGCTGTCACCATGGGGGAACTACTCTAAGTGTGTCCTTTTAGAGCCAGTGAGCAACCCTCCACCTGGATTGGGACCTATTTATTATCCAGCAAGGGCCCACTACTGTTTCAC